>JANIEQ010001621.1:0-33430 GCA_024708375.1 Oxalis stricta | reverse complement strand
AAAAACAAACCTCCATCAACTCAAATCCAACTGAGAGAACCCACAGAAGTGGCTGATTACGGATCAATATAGCCTTGCCCCACCATCCTAAAATATGAGCTACAACAAATTCATCGAAAAGAGTTTCCTACAAAACAAGAGGGATATGTTCAATCAAAAGACTGAGGCATCCACACAACATGAAGAAGAAGAACAGGAGTTAGATGGCGAAAGAAGAACTCGTACATAAACGTTCTTAAACCTGTTTGTGGGATTATCACTTCAAATAAATTCGGTGCAATCTGCACCGTATGACCTTTCTGGAAGTTCTGCACAAGGTTAAAAAGTCCATTCAGTACTGAATAAGCTAGAACCCCTCTAGAATGAGTCTTATTGTTATAAAGAAATATAAGACAACAAAGCATTACCAACACCAAGATCAGGATGAAGAAACTTCATGAATTGCCGAGCATCATCCCGATTCTCAGAACAGAAGAGGAAAACGAAGAAGTACAAGCTAGATTGAGTAAGGATAATCAGTGAAACACTGAAAAGACATCAATCAAACGGTCGTCCGGTGACAATTAGGTTTTAACAGAGAAATCCAACCTGAAAGAGTAAAAATGTGAGGGCTACAAGGTATATGACAGCCATTCCATGAACTAACCTCCAAATAGCAGGATGTGGCCGAATAAGAACTCTGCACAAGAAATATGAGTTGTTCTCACATAACACCTCCCATACCAAACTACCTATAGCTAAAGTTTTCTATCATACCACAACGACGCCTGTTCAATGGTAAACCATAAAAAACAAAACTAATTCGAAATGAAAGGTCATTGAATTGTACGACTTACGTTGAAGGCGCTTGAAGCAAGCAATAAGCCAGAAAAACTGCAATCATTGCCCATACACCTCTACACAGAGAAAAATACTCTCAAAATACCATTACAAGTATATTAACAGTCACACAGATAAAGAAATAATGTAATGACAAAAAAGTTCAGACATGAGACCTTTTTACAGATGTAACAAGGTCACTAGATAGTATGCTTTCAGGATCAAGGGCCCCACTAGCCCATCTGTTACACGTGACAGCAAAGTACAATAGTTAAGGTAAAAAATATCGACTGTTCTTGACAATTAGCTGATTTTGAGCATTTGATTTTCCACATAAACTTTCATTTCAGAGTAAAACAAGGACTAATTGGGTTTACTTCAAGTTATTGGAAAAAACCAATCAGGAGAGGTAACTTACATTAAAAAACATGCTCCAACAAGCAGCAATGAAACAGTACGAGGCTTGTACGCCAAGCAGTCCATGGATCAATGTCATCAACAGTTGATAAACTAGAATTACCGTTCGCTTGAACACTATGGTCTCTTCTTTTTGCTCTCCTATGAATGTTAGCCTCCATAGGACTTAACTTTCGGAGAAAAGCAGCCTGACCACTGCAAAACACAAATCATATCACAGATAAGAATTTGAAGTCATCATATAGCCTTTTTTCCCCTGTTTGAGCTTCTCTAAATGTATGTTTTTAGTAAAGCTTGATTGAAACTATATCAGCAAAAGCTCAGAAAGCAGAACAATACAACCAGCAAGTAAATCTTATAGTTCCAATCTCTAAGTTCGTTACTTCAACTCCAAGGGACATTCAAATTTCAGTAACTTGCTTGATTTGAAGGGTGGACTATTCAATGATAACAAATGCAAGGACATTTACATATGTTTGGCAGTATACGGTACAACCTGAAAGCAACTCATCAGAACTGTACACATAAAGGCATGGTTTCCTGTACATTGCCTAACAAATGATAACGACCACATAATGTAACCATACCAGAAGTAGATGCTACCCACTTTATTCTCCAAAGGAAATTAAACCCCCTCACTCAAAACATAAAAAGTTATCCAGACACCTCATCAACACAAACTTTATGATGATTTGTATATCGAAACTACTACACCCACAAAAGGTAATTCCCACTTAGAATCAATATAAGTAGCTTCCAAATTCATGAAAAAATAATCAAACAACCAAAAAGCAATATGAGCTATATATAATGTGCTTTTGTAAACTATCTTAAGAGAAAAAACTTTACTTATCATTCCACTATGATTCCAAATACAGGATGGTTTCATTTTCATGTAATGATTTGAAACTTAATTAATCCTTTGAAAAAAGTACAGACTTCTCTTCTTTGGTGCATTAGTCTATCAAAAAACATGTTAAATAAATGCTTGAGACCACCTCTTGAAAAGACCATTACTACAATATATACTGTAGAAACTCAAGTAAAACAAAAAATTGAAGAAACACATAGTAATTATATAAAACTAATAAGTGGTAGAAGTTAGAAAAATTTTTTTTAATTAAAAGAAACAGCGTTTTAATTAAACAGAACACGGAGTTATAGCAGTATTAAGGTGTCATTGTTGCTCCAATTCAAAGATAATATCCATCAACATACGAAATTGCAGGGTTCGTTCGTTATGCATTTACGGATGTTCGACCTTCTTATTCACTCAACCATCTGAAATTAAAGTATTGTTTATTAAAAATGGAAACAAAACACATTTTCAATTCAGTTTGGAACAAATTTAAATAAGTTGACATGTACATGTACTATGAATCGAATGATACATTTTTGGAAAATCTGAAAAGTACAGCTCAATTTAGTCAAAAACGAAATAGTATGCATGTACTATTATGCTCGAATGGCACATTGAAAAAAATAACATGAAAAAGCTGATTCACTCCAAAAATGGCAGCAGACAATGTTAAAGGCAGAGGAAGAGAGAGATTGCAATATCATTCGTTATTAGTGTCTAATGTCAAAAATCAGATAAATTAACATTTAAAAAGCTTAAAAGCTGCCTTTCTTAATAATAAAGCTTAAAAAGCCCTTTCTTTTCATTAGAGAAAGATATAAGAGAGAAGGGTGTTGATTGAGCTTACATATACAGGAGAAACTCAGCCGTGCGATTTGATGAAGGAGAAGATCGTAGCCGTCCGATCAGACAGAGAGAGTTTGATAAGTAACAAAAGCTTGGGATAATTAGGAATATAATAGTAATAATAGCTTATATATACAAATCTGAATCTGATTGAATTGCACAGAGCTTAATGAAAGAAACGATGGTATCAATCTATCTGTCTGTCTGACTGTCTCATGTAAACGAAAAAGGAAAAGCACGACAGAGAGAAAGAAGATGACGATGATGATGGATGGAAATTGCTTCTTTTTTTTTCTTTTGGAGAGAGAGAGATGTGTTTGCGTTTCTTTCCTGCACGATATGGTCAAAGAGAAGAGTTTTTATTTTAAGATACGCAGCAGCAGCTATACACTCTCTTATTAATATCTACTTACTTCCGTATATAAATATAAATTGATCACGTTTTTTATATTTTTTCATTTTTATTTAAATAATTTACGTTTTATAAATATCAATATATTTTTATATTTTTTATTTCCTTCATTGTCTGTATTATATATAATTAATAATTTTAAATATAAAAAAATTATAAAATATAAAATAATTTTTATATCAAAATTAATTTATATTAATATGCGTAAAAAATTTAAATATATTAATTATTCAAATATAAAAAACATTACAGTAATATACTTTAACTATTAATACTGAATACAAAAATATCCCTTAGTGAAAAGTGGACGATCTCCTCTCTTCAATTGTAAGTATGTGCTTCTTACTGATTGAAATGACTATTTTGTCCTCTATTAGTAACATAATAACGCTCATTTACAGAAAATATATTAATCAAGTCGTGTATATTATTTTTTCAACGAGTTCTCTATGTACGAGGTAGAATAATAAATATTACTTCCTTCCATAAAAAATACTTATCATTTTTTCTTATATTTACAAATATTTTCGGAGATAGGAAAAATAACGTTCTATTTATGACTTAAGAGTTAAAGTTTGTAGCAATTATAAAGAGACGAGTTAGTTTGATCGCAATAGTAATTCAGGCTTCAACGACTTAGTTATTACTTGTAGAGTTTAATCGACTTCTCTTGTAATTTATCCTATAATAGGGTAATCACGATAAATGCTTTCGATAATATCTGTAATTTTAATTTAATTTAGCCAAATGAATTTAAAATTTTTATTCTGAAAATTATCGGATAATTAAGTCGCTCAGTCTTCTGATCTATGGAAATCTGTATTTGTGGATGGAATTGTAGTTTTGAAAGAATCTTATAGAAATTAATCATCTCTTCGCTAGCTTGTGGTCCAAAAGTTCATCAATCATTAAATAAGCCTTTCTTTTGAGCAAACAATACTATAAGATGTTTTATCAAATTAAATCAATTATATCATTTTGAGGCATGGATGAGATAGCTAGTGTTCTATTTAATTCAATTCTGAATCCATCCAAGAACCCTACTTTCAAAATCGATCAAAAGATGCATTCAATATCAGTAGCTCCGATCTTCCGACGTCCTGAAATAATTCATTAAATAAAAGTAATAATTATAACATAGGAGATCATATATAACTAAAATTATCACTAAATCCTTATAACTGACCATGTGATGATAGATCGTAAATTAGTGATCCGCAGTCCTAGCCGTACAAACTGCGGATGTGACACTAAAGAGTCGTTAAGTCATTCAGCGACGGATCCAGAAACTTTTGGTTAGGGGTGTTGATGTATACTGATTTAGTGCACGTTTAGTTATTTACGGACTGAAAGGCAAAAAAAAATCTAAACGGCCAAATCCTAAGAGTCGAGCAGGGGCCTATAACCCTATTAACTAAAAATTCAAAATTTCAAATTTTTTAGGGGTGCCAAAACTCTGCAAAGCTCTTGGTGGCTCCGTCTCAGTCACGGTGGATGCTGACATGTTAACTTAATTTAGTTTACGTAGCTATGTGTACGTAGCCTTAGTTGAGGGATTCATATGTGATTTCAGTAATAATTTAAGGACCTTTTAATTATGTATTTATTCCTAAATTAAATTGTACATTATCCGTCCTATTTAAGCCAAGATCTAACGTAGAATTGTAAGTACATAAAAAATAATGTTTAATTAGCGACGGAGGGAGTATATATGTATGATTTTTTGTTGGGTGCAACGAAAACTACTTAATTAGTTGACACGGCAACAATGAACAAACCCCACAGAAATCTAATTAATTTTGTGGGGGATCGTCAAGTCATTTTCAAAAAAATATTAATCTAAACCCTAGCCATTTCCTTTCAACAAAATTTTGGTCTTGCTTTTTAGGGGGGCCTCTCTCTAATCTCTCTATCAATTTTTAAATCAATGGTGACATACATTAAGTAATTACTTTAGATCTCTACCATAAACTAGTTTATATTCGTCATAGTCTTTATGATAAAGACAGTGTGAAAATGATAAGGAATTTAAAAAAAATTATGTGCAATATGAATATTCATGACATCTATTTAACAATTTATATATGCTTAATTATATTTGAAATACTTTAAATAAGTTTATTTTTTAGTATTTTTTTTATCATCGTGTTCTTCTCCTGCTTTATTCTATTCTCAAATATATTCACTATAGTCTCATTTAACCATTTATGATTTGAAAAACGAAAAAGAAAAGAAAAAAGGAGTATCGTTTTCCTCCTATTTTGAACTATTATGGGCGTAATTCCAACCTTTAGCTACTTTTAAATAGTATTTTGTATTTTAGCTGACTTGGAAATTCTATACGGTTGGCTTTCATCAATCAATATCTTTGATTTTGTCTTTAATAATTGTACGAATTTGATATAATAGTTCATATAACTTGATTTATGAGTTGTCGAAAGGATAAGCTGTCCTTATAAAAATGGGAATATTTGATATTTCATAGCTTATAACTTCGTTGAATGAAAATGTATTGTTGAAGATTATATATATCTATCTTATATATAATATTCTCCTTTCAACAAATAGATTATATATTTTTACGGTATTTCATTATATAAAATCGTGTTCAACTTATCGTCACACCTCGTTTATATAAATAAGTTTATTATAGTATTACATTATTGTCAACACCATTAATATATATAATATGTGGTTAACTCATAAGATAATATATTAAATTACTTTACGTTCCCACTAGTATAGACAAAATACTAATTAAAGATATCATAGTAACACCGACCTATGGTAACTATTTTTTTGACCTATGCTGACATAATTGATATATAAATCGTTACTTAATTACCAGAATCTTGAAAGTGTTTTATCTAATGATATAGTCAAGATCTTAAAAAGATAGTGTAAGCATTTGCATGCCTAATTCAAAGTCTTAATGATAACTATATTTTTTTTAATTATATGCGTATCACTTTATTTGAGTCAATGATTTTTTTTATCGATGATCATTGGAAGTTAATTAATTTATAATTCAAAGCGTGAGATTCTCCCAAGTCTAGCATGCATGGTTAATTAATTAGCATGTGATCTTACCTTTAATTACAGTCTACTTATATCCTAGAAAGCAGTATCTTTGTCCAAATTAGATGTAATTTTTTACAAATAAAATATATGTAAACATTTCGTATTAAATTTGGGAGAGAAGTAGTATATAGTTTTAGTATTGGTTGCAAAAACGTAATGAATTATAATGTGAGATTTGAATCATTGTCCTTAGTACTATCATTTTAAAATACGAAAATAATTTATCGAATATTGAAGTCTTTATTTACATAAGACATTTTTTTATATAAATCATTGGAATCAAGTAATTGAGCCATTAATATATCCCTATATATGACTCATAATCATTCTTATTCTCTAACTTTATATATATAAAAACTTGTTTCTAAATTAATGGTGAAATAATTGATCTGGGTAATGCAATTATATCTTTATTTATTAGTTTTCTTATGCATCTAAAAGATGAGGTTGTTATGGTTTTGATTATTTCTTTAAGACAACCTCTTGATTCCCAATTGAAATATAACATAACAGATCATCAATGGAAAAATAATGGACTTTCATAAGAGAATATATACCGTACGTATTAAATTTAAAAATAAAATACAGAATAATAATAATAATAATTTAATAATAATAATAACAGCGACGGATCCAAACACATACATAGGGACAGATCAAATATTGTACTAATAATTAGTAGGTTAGTCTTTTAAAAACTTTTTTTTGAAAAAAAGTTATGGTTATAAAACATTCATGCATAAATATTTATAGTATGTAAGTTATATATATATATATATGTATATACATATATTAATTTGAATGTTAAAATTTTCTCATTCAGATCTATAAAAATATTTTTTGATCAAATTACATCATTTATAGATAATTCACATTATGTAATTTTTTTTATAAATGAGTAAAATATTATTATTAAGATTCTCTAATCGTCGAATCTTAATCGATAATTCTCAGATAAAATTCCCAGTCTTCCAAACTAGACAAGACCGTATGTGTTATCAAAACATAAATTATATGTCCACGTCACGATCGATTAAGCAAAATTTTCCTCTTTATAAACTATATCATCATGCAAAAATTTCGGTATCCAGGATGGATATGAGATATTGGTTTGATCACATCACAACGTCAAATTGTTATAATGAATGTGTATGTTGCTATCATCATAAGGGGAAATTAAATAATTCAGAGACATGGAGTCCCAAATGAGGGCCTTGTTTTGTTTTTCGACACAAAATAAGAAAAAGGTCTCGAACAAAAAAACCAAACAAATATTCACAACATGTTTACATTAATGTGTTCCCTAAACCAAACACATTAGTGTGTCGACTTTCTTTTGGAAAAAGTATAAAATGAGAGGAAGCCATGCAAGAGTTTTTGGACAATTTCTAAGCGACAACACATTACAGCGTAACGACGAAGACGTACGTACTTCGGTAGAGCAACCAACTTTTTACATCTGATCGCAACCCGGATGGAAGCATACGGCTACACAGATTCGGCGATGCACTTGAATGCGCGATGCAGTTGTGAACCGGAAGAAATAATCAATTATATAACCACACGTGATTTCAGCGACCCACATAGATTACGTATGTAGGTTAGATGCGTCGCTGAATCATGCCATAACGACGGAGTTAGGGGGACGCAACACTATGCGTCACCGTTTTATCATTCTACACTTTTCCTTTCACCTAGACAATTAAATAGTTTTTTATAATCGATGAAATAATTGCTTTCCACATCTCATAGATAATAGAAAAAAAATTTCAATTTGTTCTAATTGTAAATTTTATTGTCAAATAAACATCCTGATACATGATATTTTATTGATAAATAATATTTTCGACACATGTATTTTAGAACTTTGAGTTTAATTAGGTTTCAAGTTACAATTTTAAGTCAATCATATTTTTTTCCTATTCTAATTAGGAATCAAAACACATTAAAAACATATTCTTAATAAATATTAATACACTATATTTTTTTAATTTTTTATTTTAACAATTTTTTCTAATTAAAATTCATTATATTTATTTTTCCTATTCTTTATTAAAAAAGGGCATATCTTCTTTTTTTTTCTCATTAAACGTGCATATTAATTAAAAAATTATTCGTAATAAAATTTAAAATATAAATTTGTTCCAATTACAAATTTTATTGTCAAATAAACATCCGATAACATGACATTTATTGATAAATAGTATTTTGACACATGTATTTTAAAACTTTGAGTTTAATTAGGTTTCAAATTATAATTTTAAGTCAATCATATTTTTTTTCTTATTCTAATTAGGAATCAAAACACATTAAAAATATATTCCTAATAAAATTATAATACACTATATTTTTTTTTTTTTATTTAACATTTTTTCTAATTAAAATTCATTATATTTATTTTTCCTATTCCTAATTAAAAAGGACACATCTTCTTTTTTCCTATTCAAACGGACATATTAATTAAAAAATTATTCCTAATAAAATAAAAATATATTATTTATTCAAATTTTTTATTAAACTATTAATCCTAATAAAAATTGACATATCTTATTTTTCTTATAATAGGAACAACTAAATTGATAATTAAAATGGACATATCTTATTTTTCAAACAATAGGAACAACTAAATTGATTAGATACAATTATAAATTTTATTATGAAATCAAATCTTGATATGTAACTTTTACTTTTGGCTATGTTTATTACTAGTATTTTTCAAAACAAAATAAATTTTTTAATTTTAATAGGATTGTAGATATTGAAATAAAATCAAAATAATTATAATTGATATAAAATTAAAATAATTCCCTTTTTATATGATATTTGACATATATGTAATAATATTTAATATAAATAATTATTATATAATTTTTTTTATGATACATTTAAATTATTAATTTTTAAAGGTACGAATTTCCCATTCAACGAAAGGATCTAATCGACTTTTTTTTTTTTTTAATTAAAGGTTGCAATTTCATTGATACTTAGAAAGTTGAGTACAAGAGATTATAACTCGAAACGAGTTAGGTAAGTCTAGATAAAGAAATCTATCTAAAGAGAGTTGTGTAGACTAAACTCATAAGAAATTACTAAACGACAATTCCATCTAGACAAATTCAATACAAGGGAAAATTGTGTCCAATGGAGTCGGCTCCAAGATGCGGAAAATCCCGAATCAAATCGGAGACAACAATCATACGGACTAACACAAATCCGTAGATTAGAAACAATGCTAAACAACCTAAAATCTCTAACTAGAAAAGTGATGACACATAGCAACGAAACTCCTACATCAAGGACCCAATCGTCGTCATATGAGGAGGGGATTACATCTCGCCAACACACAGAGATAAATAAGGTTGAGCAAAACAAATAACGGAAACCTAAAGCAAAACACCTCGCCAACCAGAGTCAACCCGATCCGATCGGTACTCAACCGTCTCGTGCCGGAATCACCGCCAAACGAACCTCTATAGACCTTCGGTCCACTCAGAACGCCGAGAGAAGTCGAAAGAGCCGACGAACTCCTAACCCCGAAAACACCACGAGTCGGATGTCTAAAGCCACCTGGTACGTTCAAGTGGCCAAAGAACATCACCGGGATAAATCGAGCTCCGACCAACCACCGCTGTCCACCGCTCCAAAAAGGCCCAAACAAACCAAGACAAGGAGATAAATCAAACGACAACAAGAAATTAAAACCCCAACAAACTTTGATCCGTACAAAGAATGCAGAGATGGTCAAAAACCAAAGATTGCCGCCAGTTGCCATCAGCTTGTCGGAAAGAGAGCTCGGGAATCGTTGGAGAAGATGGAAAAAGTGGTCGCCGCAGTTGAGAAAGTTGAAGACGAGACTCGGGAGGAGCAGATATGGGAGGGAGCCAGACGAAAGATGCATAAATTAAAAAGTGGAGGCCCCACCGTCACCGAAAAACGACGGACGACGGCAGGACCGGGGAGAAGCTGGATCTAAATTTTCTTATGAGGGGATGATGATGATTGTAAATTGGAGGGGAGGTAGAAGGCGATGGTATGGACGGCGGCCAAAAGAAATTAGTGGAGGGTTTCTTTTAATTGTGAGGATTTTCTCTCTTCTGACTTGTTTTCTATAACTATTATAAAGTTGGATTCTGTTAAATACAAGAGATTAAGAGAATATTATATTATGTAGAAATAGATGTGTCCTTAAACTAGGGCTCGCCTAACGCTTAGGTCCACTGAACTAAAACAATTTACACATGGCTACTTTGGCCCGTTTAGCATTTGGTATGGGACGTCATGACGCCGTTATTTCAATCTCACACGGTACGGTAGCATAAAACAAAGCCGTTTACTGCCAGATGTTTAAGCTGAGATGGCATAAAAGGAGAACATTCATATAGCAACAAACACGTGAGCTCAAGCTTTCCGAGTTGTTAGCTTATTGGGAGCTTTTCGAGTTGTGTATTTACCATTTTGCAGTTACATTCGTAGTTGTCACATCGCGAAATGTATCGTGTATTAGTAGTCATCATATCATGTCATATATCACATATATCATGTATCGATCACATATCGCGTCGCGATACGTGACCGATATTTTTCAAGATCAATATTTAACTTGTTACATATCCTTTTCATATCGCATCGCTCATATCGTGGCACGCATGGAACGATACAGCCAATATCTAAGACTATGGTTAAATCTTAAACATTTCTAGACTATCATAATATAGAGATAAGATGCAATTCACAGTGGGATTTAAGTAACAGTGACGTCATTAAAAAAACATGTATGCTATATCTACATACACCTTTGTACATCAAGATAAGATTAAGAAATAATTATTCCATTGCAATTACAGTTCAGTTAGTGTTCGACCTTAAATAAATCCTCTCGTCATTTCCTACTTCTCTTGAGCATCATGGACACCTGGTTGATATCATCATGACCACCACCCTGGGCCCCACCCATGAGCCATGCTAAAGCCTCGGCGGCCGCATCTTTCTCCGCATTCTTCTTGTTGTTGCATGGCTGCCCCATAATCTGCATGCCGTTGAATTCCGCTGACGATCGGAACTGCCCGTTCTTCAGTTGCTTCGTCCTGTACGAAGGAGCTGCATGTCCTGCCCGTGTCAGTAACGTCTGGAGCTGGCTCTTTGAGTTATCTCCCCCAGGCCCACTTTCTGTCCGTGAAACCAAAGAAGCCGGCTGCGACTGCGACACCGTTTTCGAGGATTTTAGTACCTGGTTCCCGAAAACAAAGCTACCTTCCGATTTATCCTCGGAGATGAGCAACCTTACTGCTGATAGAAGTTGATGATAGTTGTGGATGGATGTCCTTGGATTCAGTAGCTGTCCAAATTCACAAATAGTAAAATCAAACAGTTGCTTCACATCCAAGTTTCATAGATCTTTTAGGGTTTCAAACTTACTTTGGCCTGTATAAGCTCATCAAGTTCTCTCCTTAAGCTTTGATACATCTCTGCTAAAGCGGGTTGCATGAAAAATTCCAGATATCCGCCCATCATTTTTAAGTGTCCATCCTGCCACAACAACCGATATAGCCAAATTATCAAATGTCCATCCATAAAGGAAAAAAGAACAAAAAGCTGTTTAGCAAGAAAAGTAAAATAATGACAGAAAAACTCACCACATCCCCTTTTGAAATGGTACCACCAAATAGGAGAAGCATCGAATCGGACAGAGCAGTAGAATCTCGTAAGAACACAGAATTTACTTTTATCTTCTCATTGAAAACTAACCATGGATATGGGAGTTTCGAGTGCCTCGCATTGACTGAATTCTAGGTTGTGAAATAAAAACAGTTAGAGAGGAACAAGCCAATAATAAATACAGTATTTAGAATACAAATGAATTAGTAGCAGAAATTCTGTCAACTAACTGGGAGATACCAACCGAGTACAGAAGCACCTGACCATCCTCCATGGTTTTCAACGAAAATGACCTTTCATTGTGCTGTACATACATTTGGACAAAACATAGAAGTTTAACCACAAGAAACCACTCACAAGAATTAAGAAATCTAGAGAACAAGATAATAATACTATGACTCACCACAACAGAGCAAATTCCAGGATACAGGCCATAGCAAATAACTGCTCGAATGAGATGCAGATCGTTGCTCCATCCATTGGAAGTGGTTGTATTGCCATCAATGAGCCCAGTGTCTTTGAGCAAAGAGATAAACTCCTTCCTAAGAGCATCTATGGCGTTCATGGATTGAGGTGAAAGGAAATTCTTCCAGCAGTATTCATAACCAGAAAGACCTTTCTCAGCAATGTTCCACCCCTCATATGCCCTAACAACTGCAAGGTGATCGCTAAAATCGCCAGAAAATTGTGCTTTAGCAGCCTCGGCAAGCTGCGAGAAGGAAAATGCAAGCGAGAGTTTTACATTAAATTTAAGAGAACACAATTTGTGCTGCTCGGACAAATGCAGCTTTATATTTTTTCATTGGCAGATGAAATAAAGATTTGGGAATGGGTTGTAGTTACAAATATACATTAGAGAACACCAACATCAATTTACATGTAAATCAAGAAACTGATTTCGCCTAACTTAATGATCAAAGACTTGCATTTGATATCCAAGCATAGTATGAATCACAGAATCAGATGGGACTTAGTAACAAAATACCTAACAAGGTTACATTTATTTGCATCTATACCTGTACTACGGGTAAAGGATCTACTAGGCAGGAATACATTGACTTGACGGCCAAAAATAAGCCGCTAGCGCATGTTTTAGAAATTACAAATGATAAAATAAAACCATAAAAGGCAAGCTACACAATGGGCATAAAGAGATACACTAGCATTACAAGATTAAAGCTGCAGCGAGGTAACATGACTTACATCCTTCTTGTCCAATAGTGCCAAGAAGGGATCTCTAACGCTTAGACCAGAAACAATCGTTAATATTGGATCCATGCAATTGAGAATGGCACCGAGTATGAGCATCTTTCCCAATTTGGGTTCCACAGGAAGCATAGTTAAATACCGCCCTGAAACATGGTTAAAACAATTAAAAATGCAATGCTATCCTAACAAACCCTGCAAGGAAATATGAGAACTCTCAACCTACCTAAAACTGTGAGATTCTCCTCTTCATCAAGGGCCCCGATTATTTTCAGATAGTCAATAGCATTTTGTACCTACAAGTAAAATGCAATGTCACGCATGGGCGGAAAAAAATAAGACAAATATACGTTTAAGGGGAAAGATGCCAAAGCAAAGTCATATTGATACTTTACCGCCAACAATTCTGGTGACTGCAATGCTCTGGACAAGAACTCAGAAATACTTCCAAGTTTCAAACTTTTGATTTGCAAACAAAGAGACTGCAAAGGTGTCCTCAATATCTCAGGCAGTTGATATTCAGCAAAAGCATCATAGACACATCTTGGGTACAGATGATAACATTCTCCAGGCCGAACACGGCCAGCTCTGCCTCTTCTCTGCATGAAGTAAAGATATGAGAAACACTAAACTCTAAAGCTTTATGTAGCATATATATATATATGTATATAGTCATCATGCATGCAAAACCATTTGAAAGTTATTAGTCACATCCCTTTGAGAAAAAGCATCAGCCAGTTAACAGCCACACAAAACACAAGATGCTTAACATTTGATCTATTGTTAACATATCACAGAAAAATAAAAGGACCCATGCTTTTACTTTTCTGGCCCAGTAATTAGTCCTTGTGAATACCTCAAAAAAATTTCCAGATATGCAAATAAACTTCTAACATCGTTGAGATTCCCTATCAGACATTAGAGATCTACGTTCTAATAAGAGTAACCTCCTTACTTGCTGAGCAGACACTTTGGAAATCCATGATGGCAGCAAACAAGGAGTGTTATTTAATGCATCATATGATGTTTCCTTTGCCTTTCCACAGTCGAGAACGAAAACAACATCATTGATTGTGATGCTTGTCTCAGCAATATTGGTAGCTAGCACTATTTTACGCACTCCTTGCGGCGGTTCCTCAAATATTAACCGCTGCAAGGTGTAAAAAAAGGAATAGATGAAATGGTAGCTCATCAAGAAATTTTAAACAAAAATTGAACTAAAAAGAAAGTAGAGGAGCCCAAAATGGTAGCTCTTGTAATGTACACAGCAAACTGGCATTTACAAGGCAACAAATTCTATTAGGAATAACGATTACCTGTTCCAAACTTGCCATAGAGCCATGGCAAGCAAGCAGCAAAACTCGACTAGGATCTCCTAGGAGAGGATGAGCTTGGAGTTTTTCCTTCAAAGAACCTATATCGTCCCACCCCAGTCATAAAAACTAGAACACCACCAGGTTTTCTTTCTCACATATATTCACCAAAACATATTCTATGAGATTAAACCCAATACACTCAGGGTTCCAACATGACAAAGACTCCCGAGTCTGCACGCTAAAACCGTTAAAATCGGCTCCTCTGAGTGCATCCTGATAACATTTCTTTGCACTATGAACAACAGAATTACTAAATAAGGCGACAAAGAACCAACTGTGAAACTTTAGCATACCTCAACTACCGAAGCAATTTGGCTCTTTCTCTTTCTCGGTGCTTGTTTGCTCATTTTCCATACCTTTTCGTGACCATAACCATCAATCTGATTGTATGGTGTCAGCTTGTAGCCCGTCATTTCTAGAACATTCTCCAGGAAAAGAGTCCGGAACTGGATATGTAAAACCCTAGTTAAGCCAGACATAAACAAAATAAAGCCACAAATGGTAAAGTTATTAGAAAAGGCTCTCTCATCATTTAACGTTCCTAACTTGCAATACACTTGTCACATCAACAACTTAATTAAGTTGATAAAGAGATTTGAACCTAAAAACTTTGAGATATAAATATGGCTTGACAATCTCGAAACAAGCACAGATGACAAAACAGCATCATGGTCTTCTTTCCTGACTTACTGGTATGTTAATTATGGGAGCCCCACCAAAATAAGACGAGAAAAGCTCGGAATCTAAGGTAGCACTCATCAAAATCAGTCTTAGTTCTGGCCGACGAGGAAGTAGATCTTTGAGGACAATAAGCAGAAAATCTGGTATCATGTGAATCACAATGAGAAACCACGATATAATATATAAAAACCTAGAACCATATGGTGAAACGGCTTAAAATAAGTTAAGTGTGTGTTTTACCTTCATTCATCCCACGTTCATGAATCTCATCAACAATGACATGAGTCACACCTGTCAAATTTCTATCAACTAGCAGCCTCTCAACAAAATGCCTGTGGTGCAAAACAGAAGATGGGTGTCCCTCCCCTCTTCTATGCCTTCTAGTCGAACTTTGTACCCAACCTTCATATGAGAAATCCAAGAAAAGGGATATTTTATTTGATGAAAATTAACAGTCTTTTTCACTGAACCAACAAAATACTGGTTCGGGCCTTATTCAAGGAAACTTGACAAAGAAACTCACAGATTCACCCAATTTCTCCCCTCTCTCTGAAGCAACTCTTTTCAGATACAGACATGGCAGATATTCTTCTTGGCTGGGTACAAATAATACTACAACCAGCTCCACGGACAGAATCAACCTCAGATTCTAAAATAAATTGTGGAATCTGAGTGGTTTTGCCGCACCCAGTTTCACCAGAGATAATTACAACCTGTATTAAAACTAGCCAATCAGATTAATTAATTCAAGCAAGATGCTAATTCCATGTAGTTTAAGAAATTATAGCCATCTCCATCTCCATATGGTTATTTATTTTCTACTTAGATCAGCTCTGGAAGGAGTATGCAAGCAAGGAATGATATTGAAAACTAACCGGCGAGGTCTACCAATTGACTCTTGAAATCGAAACAACAACTTCGTACTTAAAATGCGCCAAACTCGGTGCAAAAAGGGGGGAAAAACAAAACTAAAAAAAGAAAAGAAAAAGGGAACCAAAATGGTGGCAAATCATAGTATTTCTCATTACATGTCTTTCAGATACAATTTGCAAAGAGGAGGTCCCATTAATATGTTTCAGAGAAAATTAATCAGAAATATTAAAATACCATTATTATAGCTGACCTGATAATGTGAAATGGCAGATAATATGGAATCTTTCTCTTTATATGCTGGAAGAGTTCTACTGAAAGTCCAGTATTTTTCTACCTTCAGAAGATTCCTATCATCGGCAAGAAATCACAATAAGCACATAGGAATGGTTGACAAGTAGGGTATACATTAGATCTATAGAAATATATTCTGTATCATGTAATCTGAATTCATCAAAGTGGACATCTCAGCAAGGCCAGTGCCTTGCATCAATCAGACATTGGCATCCATGACCGAAAAAGGGAAGCAACAGTAAATAAACATATATAGTTCTACGGTTGGAACATAACAATGCAAGATCTGAACATGGAAGTTAGTGTGAATTTAGAGAGGTGAATCTGAACCATCCAAGTAGTTAAGGCTGGAGAGAATAGTAAACAATTTTAAGGGAAAAGTCATATCCAGTACAAAAGCTAAACTGAGTGCTCCAGTAAAAAATATGAAGATGCATGAATACAGAATATGATCAAATCCAGCAAGCAAAGATGAACCTGCCAAGCTTGTTGCTGATCACGGAGTTGCAAACTTCTAAGCGAAAGCACTTTCTCCATGATACTGGACGTAACCAGCTGTTGCTGATCAAAAAGCCCTTCATCAGTAGCAATGCTTCCGCCACTACTTGATCTTGAAAAGGGACCATCTCGAGAGCTCTCCTGAGTCCTTGACTTTTGAGAGAGGTATTCTCCAAGGTAAGAATCAACTCTTTGTTGCAACCCAAAATTTAAATTGATCTGTCAAATTCTGAATGCCTCAGAGGTCTATATAAGCCACAACAGCTATGTAAATGTACAAAATGGAGAGAATAAGAGTTGCACTCATTTCAGTGATAGTAAACAACTAAACATTGACGGTAGTTTGAGATAAACAATACCTCTCTCTGTGGACGCTTGTCATCCAAATCAAATCTATAGTTGGGCAGAGGAACCTTACTAAACACAGCAACTTTAGCATACAGATGACTGCCAAAGAGAACTTCAAGTTAGGTATTTTTACTGAAGAATTCCATGATGACAGCATTTTCATATGATGAACATATGATAGAATACCTATATAAACCCATCTTGCTCGCCAAAGCTGCTAATTGCTCAAATTGATGTCTATCTTTTTGTCCCTTGAGATCAACTCCTGTTTAGTTTCATCATGTAGAAGCATGGAAAACTTACGTTGCCACTCGCTGAAGCCAGAATAAGGGGAAGCACCCTGAAAAGCATTAACAAAGTTCCTTAGTATGAGTCAACTACAAAACAAGTTCTAACATCTGGAAGATTGCCAAATTAACATGTAAAATACAACAAAACGAATACGCAACTGAGAATTAACTGACCAGTTCCTGCTCAAGATCGAAGCAATACTCGGAGAGTTTATCACCACTGCCATTGGCTGAACTGACCTGCGACTCATTATCACTGCAACAAGCACTTCTCTTATTACTCTTTTCACTACACTGTTGACGTTGTGATTAGGAATTATACTATAGCTGGGATTAGTGTTCGGCTGCTCCAATTGCGAAAAATTCGTAGGATTAACAGAAGAAACGGCATCGTTTTGGAGTGGTATGCTTGCCGGTGATGAAGAGTAATTACTGTTATTAGGGACGGTTATGACAGAACGGAAGCGATGATGAGGTGGAATATAAACGCCGCCACCGTGCTTAGACGGAGGCCGGTCATTCATGGAGGAAGAAGACAGTGAGTGATGAAATGAGAATTGAGTTGCAGGTTCTATGGTTTTAGAGAGCAGCAGTTTAAGTGAAGAAGAAGAAGAAGAAGATGGAGTGAGGGTGGATTGCGGTGGTGGAGAGAGGAAAAGGAAGAAAAGGTAAAAACGAGAGCATACAATCGGAAAAAAGGATAAAGTGAAATTATATTGGCCGGAAAAAACCGCCGGAGAAGCAAACCAAAGAACTGAAATTTGTTGAAGATGAATTTTGTGACGGACAGCTTCGAATGAATCTTTTGTTTTGTTTTGATGACGACGAAGCTGTTATTGAAAATAATACTGTAGTTAGTTGAATTGCAATGTCTGTGGGCTCCTATGGGCCTTTTCATTTTGATAGGCCCCGAGTCCATCGAATTGATTGGATCGAAGGGATGGCAATTTCGATCCGATCCGCGAAAGTTCAATCCGATCCAAAAAATCTGAATAATTTTGGATATATAAGTTGAATCGGAGCGGAGACGGATCGAGCTGTCCACATAGTTACGTATACTGGTTCTATCTAATCCGAACCGTTATAGTTAAATAATTATAAAATATATATAACATAAAATCAATAATAAAAATTCTTACAAATATAAAATTAATTAATTTATGTATAATAAATATATATAATTCTAAAATATTGGATCGTTTCAAATCGGAAACGACCTTTTCTATTAGTATGGTAGGATCGGACGGTTGACATCAAATATCCCTGAATCGGATTGAAAAATAATATTCTACACTTTTTATAAATCCAGCTATTATCTGCTCCGATCCGATCCATCGTCGTCTCTATGGTTGAATCGAAAATCCACATAGGCCCATAAAAAAAGGAATAAAGGCTCAATACTTCCATAAAAGGGCCCATAAAAGCCCGATTAGATCATAGGGTTTTGATTGGGACTATAAGATGTCAAGCATACCCTAATCAGTAGTCTCTGTTTTGCAGTCGAGCGAGGGAGAGAAGAAGAATTCATCAGAGGTGTGGTATAGGTTATCTTCATTTTTCATACTCGTGTTTGGTTTCGTTCGAAATGACGTGAAATTGTGACAGGTTGTAGAGAAATTCGTGAAAAGAAAGTGTTTTTCTGTTTGAATTTCCAGAATTTGTTTTGCATGATTCTTCGATTTGCGTATCTGCAACATTGTGAAATGAAATGTCTTGATTGCAATTATGTTCAATTGGGGGATTCTGATTTTGTGTTTTTATGAAATTCATGTGGAAGACTATTCTAAGCTGTTTTGATAATATCTGGCATTTTTGGTTGTATGTGAAAGATGGTGAAGCTATAACAATCAAATTCCTGTTGCTCACTTTAAGAAGCATTGGCAGAACTATGTTAAGACATGGTTCAACCAACCTGCCAGGAAGCAAAGGAGAAGAATTGGTAAGTTGTATATCTGGCATTTTTAGTCTTTTTCATTAATATTAGACATTTTTCTATGTGTCTTATGTTTACACATTTGTAATTGTTACCAGCTCGTCAAAAGAAGGCTGTGAAGATCTTCCCCAGGCCTACTGCTGGACCATTGAGACCCATTGTTCATGGTCAGACTCGAAAGTACAACATGAAATTGAGAGCTGGAAGAGGTTTTACTCTTGAAGAGCTCAAGGTCATTACACATATCGTGAAATCATGCTTCCAGTTTGCATGAAGTCTCATTTGTTTTTCTGAGCAGTGCTCTGTTCATTTTGTTTTGATTGTGAATTGGTTTACTTTTTGATGTTATTGGGGATTCTGCCTACTTTTACATACTTGCAGAATTTCTGCATATGTCCATTCGCGCCTAATGTTGACCAAACTTGATTGTTTTTACCCCCCCCCCCCCCCCCCCCCCCCCCCCCCCCCCCCCCGGATGTTATGACATAGTCATTTACATATTGTTAGATAAGTTAAAATGTACTGGTGGTGTTCCCAATATTTAACTAATGTGGTATATCATTTTCAATTTAGGCTGCTGGCGTTCCAAAGAAACTAGCTCCCACCATTGGCATATCCGTTGATCACCGCAGAAAGAACCGTTCTTTGGAGGGTCTTCAAACAAATGTTCAAGAGGTTGAAGACATACAAGGCCAAATTGGTTGTCTTCCCAAGACGTCCTCGCAAGATGAAGGTTAGTTATATCCCAAACTCTTCTCATAATCCATCCATTGTTAAACTGTTTGCTTAAAAGATCAACTATAATCAATTATACTTTTGTTTTGTCTTTAGGCTGGTGATTCTGCTCCTGAGGAGCTTGCAAATGCTACCCAAGTCCAAGGTGCTTTCTTGCCAATTGTTCGTGAACAACCAGTTGTGGAACTTGTTAAGGTTACTGATGACATGAAGTCATTCAAGGCTTACAACAAGCTTCGTCTTGAGCGTACAAATGCTCGACACATGGGTGCAAGGCTGAAGAGGGCTGCTGAAGCTGAGAAGGATGAGAAGAAGTAGAGTGATGGTGATGTTTAAGAATCAGCATTGTTTTATTATAATCGATTTCTGGCAGTTTTGTTTAGACTTATCATCTAAGACTGGATGTTATTTCCTTTGTTATCGTGGAGAAACGTATTTTTTGCAGTATAAACATATATTTGGCCATATATTTTGTTGGACTAATTTTCTCCTTGATTGTTCGTATGTCATAAGTTAATTTTTATATATATAATTGGATTATCTCAATTAATATGGCAAAGAATTTTTATGTTTGCAAAGCCCCAAATTCTCTTGATGAATGACAGGCTTCTCTAGTTTCCTTCTAATTTTTCCGACGGGGTCGGAAGAGTAATGCCCAGCATAGAGATTTATTCTAACACAATGAAACGTTACATAGTGAGAAAATGGCCATCTGATTTTCCAAGGTAAATGGAAGCTGTACTATCGACAGATTTAGCATTAATAAAAATAAATAATCAAGCTTTCTCATGAACAATAACGTGAACAACAATTTTCATCCGTTTTTCTTTATACATACAAGTACAACATACGTATATTGACCAAAACTCAACTACACCCGACACAAAACCTGATCTACACCCGACACAATCCCTGATCTATTATTCCGTCGACTTTCCTGTTAAAGAATGAAGCAAAGACTGAGTAACTACAAGCTTATCTCTAAGCATCACATTGTATTGGTAGAGATTTTGAAAGTTCCTTTGAATATCGTTCACGTCGAGCTCACTCCCATTCTTCAATTCTGAAACTCCAGCAAAAGAAGGTGTTATTACCCAATTAGGACAATAGATAAAAAGATAAAATGTTAGAGTCCTGATCTGGGAAGGTAAGTTCTTTCTTACCTAGAACAGGTGGTGGTGGAACGTTACTATCGTCAACGAGAGAACCTTCCACCTGCATTTCGGTAACTTTCTTACTTGCTCCAGAAGAAAGAATTTTCATTTCTTGCATGTTTCCATGAGCTAATTCATTTTTTGATACCTAGGCATGAAAAGTGCAATTTCAGTTCATGTTAAGAACTTAGATATTTTTAACTACTTCAAAATTGTTACTGATGACAGATATCAAAGTACTTAGGAAAAACTTACAGGTTCATTCCGTGAAGAATTTCTCCCTTCTGTGTTGGAAGCAGTTCCCGTAGAAAAAGAGTTCACATTTTGAGTTTGGGCAATATCTGGAATGGAACTCTGCAAAAGATTGGAACTAGCTAGATTAATAAACGAAAGAAAACTAAACATATCTTTAGATCATGTCGCCTTAGACATAAATAATAAAAAAGGATGAAACGAGCAAATACCTTTTCATTGGTCGAGCTGAGTTTCTTGCTAAAACTCAAGGGATCTGTCCCTTTTGGTGGCTTCACTTTCTTTGAAGGCCGACTTCTATTATTTAATCCAGTAGGATGAGTTGATGGCATCATGGAACTACCACAACCACAACAAGCTGATACCTTTTCTGTGTCATCGTAGTCATCTTCCAAACTTTTGAAACCCCAAGTGTACTTTACATACTTCCTTAACTAAATAGAAGAAACTAAGCAGTCATTCGATATGTTCAAAACTAGCAAACAAAAGCTCAATTGTTGAATTCTAGTCATATTATTACAACCAAACCTTATCCCAATTCTTTTGAGCCTTTTCCGATTTCTTATACGTCGCAGAGTACTATCGTCATTGCGTAGTCTTTTTATTCTGTATTCACACTACAAGGACAGCATTTTGAGACATGTGAGAACATAATGGAAATCATGTAACACTGAAAACATAGCAGAAGCAATGAAAGAGACGTTTATGATTATGAGAGATATACAATAACTTATGTAGAATGAGTGCATTTGGAATTTTGGATGGCATAAATTTACAATTACTTGATCAAACTCTATTCACTTAAAAAATAAAAATAGAAGAGAAGTAGTGGAGTGGCATGTTTTATGAGGGAAAGAAACATACCTGCACCAATAGGTAAAAGAAGATACCGATACTAAAGCAATAAAGACCACCAAGATCTGCAAGAAGCTCACTGCACGTTGAAGAAAGATAACTTTTCAATTATCAGTTTTAGAAACAAATAAAACTCTTGGGACGGTATAGTGTCAAGAAAGAGTAACTTGAACAGATACATACACACCTGGACCCAGTATATTTTGATTTTCGATTTCAACTATATATGACGAAAGAAAGTTGATGAACAAAGTCACGTTTACAAGTCCTTCTGATTCGAGCTTTGAAGAGAGGCCTGTAGCTCAGTTGTCTCACGAATATTTGAGCCCGGAACAAACTCATGGAACAGAGGTTGGAAAATCCTCAAATCGTGTAAATTGCGAGTACAATCGAGGAAACTAGATTGAACTTCAATATATTTGTATCCGTCCCTCTGAAAGTTACCGGTGTTTCATCATGAGTGCTTCCATTCTTAAGTGTGCCACTAACAAAAGTCATAAATTTCTTCTTGTTTTCATGATCTTTTGCAGTAAGGTTGAAGTAAAAGCGACAGCTGACGCAGATTATTAGGAAGATCAGCAAACCACCAACAAGAAATGTACATAAAATCCTGACGCAACCAACTCCAGTGCATCTAAAACTAATGGTGGGCCTACACTCGTGTTCAAGGCGCAGTTCACGTTAACTGTGAAAGAGCCCCACTTCTTTGATCGATGAAACCCGGCTGTCCAGTAACTATACTACCTAAACCGCGTAAATTTGAACAGCTCATACTTCTGAAATGGTGGTTATGTTGAATACCATCATCGTTTTTAAGGCCATTAAATCAGGTGCATTTGCAGCTTTCACATGCTATGTAGCTCAATGGTTCTCTTAGTAATAATTTGGTAAAGCAACACTGAAAAGGAACTGAAAGCCCAAATCTAACAACATGTGAAGCATTTATTGTACAATATGGCTATGGATGCAATTTAGCACCAAGCTGCTTTGCACTTACGCAGCAAATAAACCTGTGAAAAGTATCCAGCTCGCAATCGAAAATGCCCCACCAAGTTCGTTTTCAGCTTCATTACTGACTTCCCGATCATCCTTAATCAAATTCACAACACAATCAATTACTAACTCAGCTCAATGTTTAACGAACATGAAATTTCACAGGACATAAAATCAATTCCTTGAGTTATGGGGAATCAAAGCAAACACAAAAAGCAATACATGCTAAAGTTACTCCAGTTTACCAGCCAATGCCTGGTAGCGAAACAGAAATCGAATCGACTAATCCACCACCTCCTGATTCGAAACCAAACATTGCGTCCATCTCCAAGCTTCATAAACCTCAAGAAGAAACAGAAAACGAGCCAAGACAAGAGCATAACAAGCGTTGCTTCCAAGAAAATAGCCTGCGATTGTGTAATCTTACTAATCTGATCGAAATCAAGAATTGTCGCCGGGAACGACCAACCGGAGTATTCGACGAACGAATCAGCAACAATCGGTAAGCTTCCATTGAATGCTCCACAGCTATTGCTTGTCTGGTTCAATATTTGACCCACCGAACAAGCACACTCTGTCGTGTTGTAAATTACAGAGTTTCTGGGACAAGACGACGCCATTTTTACCTCCTTCTTCTTCGTGCTGTATTTATGATTCCATCTTCTTCTTCTTCTTCAGCTGAAAATTGTTGTTATCGTTGATTGTTCGTCTGTGCTTTTCTGGGTTAGCTTTAGAATTGGATTTGGGAGATTGAACAAGGAAGGAATATATTTGAATTGAGCTGAAGAAGAAGAAGAAGAAGAAGAAGAAGAAGAAGAATGGAGATTTGCTTTTCTTGTTTGGGTTTCTAAAAGGCTCCAAAGGTATTTACTAGAGAAGAGAAACAAGACTTTTAGTCCAAGTTTGACCTCCAGTTGTGTTTGGTCTCCGTCTGTTTCCTTTTCAAAATCGACATTTCACCATTTTTAAATTTACGAAAAAGAAGTTTTAAAATCGTGAAATATCAGTACATTTTCGATTTGATTTTATAAATTTTTATAAAAAATAAGAATCTAAAAATGAAATTGTAAGAAATTTGATTATGACAATTTACAAATTTTAAAAAATAAGAACTCGAAAAAAATTGTAAGAATCCAATTATCGATTATGTTCGGCTCGATATCTCGACCGCCACGATCGTAATTATCGACACCTCTACTTTATTTAACGATAGTTCCCAATATAATAGGAGAAAACAAGAGGAAAATGTTTTATTACTACTATAATTTAGTATTCAAATAAAATTATTAAATTTATTCTATTCTATATATTCCTCTTGTTAATGGTTATTTCTCAAAAAATTAATAAAGAATCGTATTTTCGTTCATCAGAGTCATGATTAAGATGTTTCCACCAACGAAAAATCACGATTCGATTTTTATTTAACTACTTGGTAATTAAGTTTCGTGTAACCATTTAAAAAAAAAAAAATTCGTGTAACTGGTCATAGTTGTACCATTTTCATAACGTGATATATTTGAATTTTCCTGATTTTTTTCTTTTTAAATATTTGCACATTCTTTCTCATTTAACTTGTCATGATATAAGAATAAAACAAAATATTTTTCCATTTTATTTATTTATTTTGTCTGGCAGGGCTGCTTATTTTTGAATACATCATCAGTCTACTCGCTACCAAATTTATGTAGGACCTCATGGTTTGCCATAGAAATGCCATACAAACAAGACTAGTATTTTCTCTCAAAATATAAAAAATAAATAAAATTTCAGTTGTCACATTTGTACGCAGTAGGCAATTATATATAGACCATTACAAATTTTTATTTTCAATTATTATTAGATAGATTTCCCAAAATTCTCATATCTTCTTTTGTTGTAGAAATAATATGAAGACAACAAAGAGAGTTATCGAGTTGTCATTTCATGTAGACTATCCCGAAGTGTAGGCTTGTTATTAAGTACATCCTGAGTTGGAGCATCCTTCCTGAGGTGTAAGCTTGTTAAAGTCAATCTCAGAGTTGTAGCCTTGTTTAATGAATCTTGTAGCCTTGTTTAATGAATCTGGAGTTGTAGTATAGTGTAGAGCATTATTCCTTTGGGATAATATACTAATAAGGACTTGTGTCCAACAAAAAGTGATCCGGGAGTCTCCGTTTCGAAAAAGCGCTCCGGATGTCCCTGAGAAGCAATGAACTCTTTATAAACCTTACCTTGGGAAGCAAGGAACTCTTAAATCAATTACATCAGCTTACATGCAACGCACTAATGTAGTCATGTGTAAATATATATAAGAACCAACAAGACCCTTCTCACTCGCAATTCTTGTAGGTTTTCGAATAAGTAAAATATAAAGCTAAAATAAATTATCAATATGTTAATTTCCAGAATATTAATTAATAAAATACCTCACCCTACCTTTACCTTACGATCGCAAATCCTACCATGGAAAGGAAATTCCTAACTAACAGCTAGCTTATAGGCAACGCATATACTGTGTAGTGTAATATAAGAATCAAACAAGAACCCCTTAGCCTTTACTTGCAATTCTTGTAGGTTTTGACAAACATAGTTAACAAAACCTATTCTCCATCGATCTCTTAGAACTTGGAAGGTATGACGAACAACATTTCAAGTATTGAAGAAAACAACATCAACATGGAGACGATGTCTACATCAAAGATCAACTCTGGATGGGAAATTGATACAAAGCAGCTTACTATTAGCGAAGACAGTATAATCGGTAGAGGAGCTACTGCTACAGTTCACACTGGAGTCTACAAAGGTAAAGAAGTAGCGGTGTGAAGATGATCGATTGCAAATATTTCGGTAAAGATTACGATTCTACTTCAATCATATGGTTTGTTTTGGGAAAAGAAGTTTCTGCTTGGCACGGCCTAGATCATCCTAATATTACAAAGTTCGTTGGAGCTGCGCCAATTCCGCAAAATTTGAAGATGATAAATTCGCCATATCTTGTTCTCGAATATCTTTCGGGAGGTACTCTGACATCATTCCTCAACAAGAACAAGAAGACAAAGCTGCCTCTAGATATCGTCGTACAAATCGCTCTTGATATTGCGAGAGGGTTGAGTTATCTCCACAGTAAGAAGATTGTGCATAGAGATATCAAGCCGGACAACATGCTTCTCGACGAAAACAACAAAGTTAAGATCACTGATTTTGGAGTGGCGTGTCTCGAAGATGAATTGATGAATGGAAAAACTGGGACAGTAAATCACATGGCTCCTGAGGTTATTAATGGAAATTCATACGATAGAAAATGCGACGTTTACAGTTTCGGCATCTGTTTATGGGAAATCTACTGCTGCGACGAGGCGTTTCCTCATATGACACATACTAAGATGACGTCTATAGCCGAAAAGAGTAAGAGGCCTAATATACCAAGATCGTGTCCAAGAGCTCTATCAAAGATTATGAAGAAGTGCTGGAAAGCTGATCCGAGAAAGCGACCGGAGATGGAAGAAGTCGTCTTAATGCTAGAAGCCATCGAAGAAGAAAAACCTGCTCGTGTTGGTCGCTTTTGTTTCTTATTGTAATACTCTGTTTTTGTACGTTTGTAAGGAATTATAATGATTGTAATTTGTAAAGAACTACGTCGGGCTTTGATTCCTCTTGTTGAGGGATACGTAGGCAGCTTTATATAAGTGCAAGCCCTCTAGTAATAAAAAAATTCATTCTTTATTGCACAAAATTGTTGTTGAAAGTAGATAGAGATATAAGCCAAAATATAAATAAAATTCTCAGCAGTAGTAATATTTGTACGCAATTATTTGACCATTGCAAATTTTTATTTTCAATTATTATTCATAGATTTTCCAAAATTTCTTACAAACCATATTTTGCAGAAAAATAAATATGAAGTTGGCTTCCAAAAAAGAATGGTAAAACCTGTTGTATAATCCCTTCCAATTCTTTCACTAGAAAACACTAATTATACTGACTTTATCTCTGCAGGCCATTGATAATCTAACAAGAAACTGAAAATGACAACCCCTAAACGAGCCAGGACGGAGTCCATGCCCGTCGCTCCACTTTCGGAAGAGTTGGTAAGTAGTACTAACTACATCTCTACTTTCGTTTCATGCCTAAATGAAAAGCTTAATTTACAATAGAACTTTCAGGGTAACAGAAATAACGTAGTTAAGCTAACTCGAGAAACGTTGTACGTTTGCGTATGAAAGGATGAGGACAGCAGCCTGCCACATAAGGTTGCATGTGATTTTGGGGGTAAGTATATAATACTCTGTATATATATACAGCATTATCTGTATGTGATGAGATGAGATGCATTATAAATGATTTGTTTTGTGTTTGGAGGATGTCCATTCTTGCTCCAACACCCTAAAAACAACACCTTTGAGTTTTGAGGGTGTTCGGAACAAGATGGAGTATCTCCAAAGTCTAAACACAAAACAAACAGAGCCGATATCGCCGTTTAACCTTTTCAGCTGATGCTTGAAAAGGCAGCCGTGGATTTAAGAAAAGAACAAGAAGCTGCTGAGATAGAAATGTTGAAGCGACTACATGCTAAAACACATGCTGAATCAAGAAAGCTTCAAGCAGCGACAATCCAAGAAATGACTAAGGCTCTGAATTATATTGTGTCGATACACACTCAGGACCAGCTAACTAGTCGCCTGGGCTCAGCACAATTGGAGAGATTGCTTGAGGCTTGTGAAGAACTTGCCTTTGAATTGAGTCTGCCTGATGATCCCTTGTCCGAAGAATTGCAAAAATTGATTAACCTTATTAAACAGCTAATCTCAATGTTTCCCCCACCGCCACCTGTCTCGTGATTCCAATCAACTCTCTGTAGTCTGTCTGTAGGTTTAGTTTTTTCTGAAACAGACTTTATATTTTCTTGAATGCTACAATGGCTGCCTGCTATTATTATTGTTATGTTTTTAGTTAATCTCGTGTTATTTATCTTTAATATTTCAATTCAAAAGAGATAGATTGTAGGCTTGTTGATAATTTTTCCGAGTTGTAAGCTTGTTGAGAGGAATTAGCCTATTACCGAGCTGTTGGGATTTTGAGAGCTTAGCGAGTTGTGTAACAAAAAAAAAAAACTCTACATTGCTTGGAGCAATTCTTCTGGTTTTTTTATTCCTTCCATCCCACAATATAATATTTTTGTATTTTTAAGTTCACATTCATATATCTAATCATTAATCTTCATTAGATATAACCTAAAAACAAAACATAACCTAAAAAACAAAAAGTCATATATTATGAAACAGAGGTAGTATTCGTTAAATCTTCATTCAGTTTTTTCGTGAGATAGAGAAATTTAGAAAGATGAGATGAGATGTGTAATCTGAGTCTAATTATCACAACCAAAATACAATCAAACTCACTCCAATTCCAATCAAAATATACAGCGTTCAGTTCTTTCATCTGCACTCCCGGTATCCACAAAATTTTCCCCTCATCGTCTAATCTATGTATATAAAACTATAGTATATGAAATCGCCGAAAAGCCTAAAAGAACTGTTGAAGTAATAATAACTTAAAACTTCACAACCATACTTGTAGAAAAATATACTTCACTAGAATAAAACTAACCAACCAATATATCATGCTTTGTGCAGCGCATAGATTGATGAACTAACAGCTTGCTGAGAAGATACAGCTTTTCCATTTACAAGAACTTGCTTACAGAAATCCACCCGAATGGATTGGAATTTGAAACTCTGGTTTATACAAATAAAAACACAAACCAAAAAGTGGGTTATGCTTGTAAGTTAAGAATTTAACCAACAAATCATAATAAAAGTAAAAGTATGTTAGAGAGCGTACCTTTCCTTTCCATGAGAAATTGAAGAGACGGTAATAAGGATCAAACAATGTTAGCTGGTCTCCTTCTTTAATCTGTGAAAAGGTTTGAGTTTTATTAAGAAATGTTTTCAATAGAGAAAGCATAGTCAAAACTAAAAAAGCCAAGAACGCTTACCACATCATTTCGTATACCGTAAACTGATAAAACAAAGCATGCTTGATTTGGATCACATACCACATAGTACCTGAAAAGGGAAAATAAAGCTTATGTAAGTAATTTTACGTTGAGCATGGTTAGAAAACAATGTGATGTAAGGGATTTCCCTAAGATTGATGAAGTTCCATACAATTTGAAATAAATAGACAAGATGAGAGACTTACAAGGGAGTGTCATTCTCATGCTTCACAAAGAATATCACTTTTCCAATCAATGCTACTGATTTGTTCAGACCATCGGAGAGCAGATCCAGAGTAGCTCTTTTGTAAGCAGTGCCAACTAAAAACATAGGAAATGATATTTAAATTATTGTCAAAGAGATGTTACATATGCATTTATATAGTGGAGGACGGGAACTTACAATTCACTTTGTAAATGAGGATAATAAAGATGCAAGTCGTTTGGGTCTAGCATTCCCCTATAGAAACAAACGCATACAGATGTTTAGTGAAAACAATAAAAGAATACTGTAATTTAAAAAAAAACTTTGCATTGAAAAGAAAACCAAAAAAGTATCAAAATAAAGTATTCCTTTCAGGTTGAATGCTTCCTTCAGAACTAATATCTATCATGACTTAACTAGTACAATATACATTTTCTGAGCCTATAATATTGGATTGAAAGAAAGTTGTGCTCTGGTGTTCCTCCATGATGGATCAAGTTGAACAAAACATGGCTTTTATGTTATCAAAGATAGATTACCTTTAACAAACTCTCCAGCTTCAAAAGGAGATTAACAATTTTCTGAACTTCCTCAGCAGCGTTAAGACTCAGGGATCCTTTGCCGAAGCAGCTTCATACCCCACTAAGGGCTCTCTCGTAGTTCTCCAAATATCTGTTTACCTGAAAACATGAGTTTCTTCGATCAGTGTAAGCACATTTCAGTACCGCATTATGTGCCAATATTATTAATAATAATAATAAATGGAATAGTGTGTACATTTCAAACAACACACCCAAGTGTTGAATTACTTGAGAAAGGTCCCACCAAAAGTTAAGTAGTTGAGTAAGAAGGACAAGGATGGAAGTACATAAAACTTACGGTCGCACAGTTGAAGTATAGGTCTGGATTGGACTTCATTCTTTCATCTTTCTCCTCGATATAAATTAAGAAAAGCTAAAGAGATTTAGATTCACTCCCAAGAATCATTGAATTTCTTGAGAACTTTTAAGTGGGAAACTTACAGCATTTTGGTACGCTTTCAAAGCCTGCAGAAGTTTGACTGTGATCCCAAGATCCAGACATAAAGAAGCTCGTGAGGCATGCATTTCCGAGGTTGTCTGCCTGGAATAACATAAACTAGGCATTGATATCAGACTAAAAGTAACAGAGCAACTAAGACATGAATAGGGAAGCAGTAAACTATTGAAAAACAAGATGAGCAAACAGAACATATAGATGATTACAAGATCAGCCCATACGAAAGTATGTCCAAGAACAAAGTTACAGACGTGTCTCCAGGTAAAACGAGATGAGAATCTAATTTATAGAAACTATGTTGTGTATCTGACACCAAGAATTCTCATCCTTGACATCTAAGTAATAGCTTCTTTGGCATGAAGAATGCTTTCCCCTTCGATAATTTCAGCTTGATTCTCAGCACCTGGAGACATTAACGTAAAATTTTATTAACTCATTGCTATCACCCTATCAGCATAAACAAGAAGGAAGTAGCACTGCTTGCCTTGAGCAATTTTTCTTTCAAGCATAGATAATTGACATAGTATCTTCTTGTTTGGACCCTACATGAGTGAAATAGTAAGTACCCGTCAATCGTTAACAACCATCGAAGAAAACCATCAAAAACAAAAATTGATACCATCGAACATCTAAACAGTTCCCATTAATGGGCAGACATTACAAACAAAAGAAATATTCTGTCAGCCCTCACCTTGCTTAGTGCCAGGTTAAAGCAATTTTTTGCCGAAATAAGATCCCCCTTTCTTCCAAATGCTGCTTCCCCAAACACAACCAAGCATCGCCAAGAGATGAGTTCAACTTAACCTGGAACAAAAACAAACATTCAGCTATTGAGCAACGATCAAACACACTAATGAGTACAAAAATCAAAGAAAACGATGCAACTCGACACAATCAGACCTGCTCAAAAAAATCCTAAGCTTATATCATACAAAGAGATAGATATACTCACAGCTTTTGAGAGATGATTCTCTGCTTCTTTCTTATACTCTGGAAGTACATCTAACACCTTCCCTCTCAAATACTCATACATGGCACGCTTTAATGGCGGTTTCCTTTCTTCTACAAGTCCAAACAAATTGAAATCACTTTTGATATATAATCGAAATGTTTGAAATCAGGGATGAAAATGGGTTATAATAGTTTACCGGGAGGAATCGAATCGATTAGATTGAGAGAAAGATCGATTCATGTTGCAGCCTAGAGGTTTTGTCATCTGGGTTTAGTGGAAAATAAGTGTCACGAATGTTGTATAGATCGTCAGCTGCTTTTCTGGCTTTAACCCAAATGTCTTCTTCTTCTTCTTCGTGATTAGTTTTGGGTTTACTTCAATCTCTCCATTGTTGGTCGCCATCTCTTTCTCTCTAGAAGTTTGACGGATGGCGATGAGAGTGAGACTGGTTCGTGTTCACTTCTCCCAGTAACGACGACAATGTTCTAAACAAGAACAAAAAAACAATGGCTCAAACCACTGATTTCGTCCTTGATATTTTAATAACTTGACTCGTTTGGTCCTTTAAGTTACATTTATAACTATTTAGTCTCTAAACTAGTAAGTTATATACCAATTCGGTCTTTCGGCCGGCCCTAACGAGTAACGAACTCTGTAATGTTTTTAATGACTAAATTGTATTTTTAATATTAGAATATTTTAATCTTGCACATCTACGATAATGCAAATGGGGAATTCTGGTCACTGTGTACAGGTAAATGAGTGTTCTTTTTAAGATTCACAGGACCAGAATCGAAGTTAGAATTTTCTTTTGGTGTTCAAAATAGAGATATAAATAATTTATCTTAGTGAGTTATCACGTCTCGAATTTATTTTTTTAAGAAAAATATTGATTGATCGTCCGTTATGTTGTCGCGTGTTGCATTGAGTTGGAGATAATCAATCGGTCATATATATATGGTTATTTTTTTTTCAATTGTTCGCCTTCTTCAAGAAGGAATAAGTCGGTGATGTTATATACTATTTCCGTCTCAAAATATATACAAATTTTTATATATAATTTATATTAAAAAGTTTTTATATTTATTTTGATCTAAAATAATAACGAATAAGTGTTTACTTCAAATAAAAAAGTCACTACGTCAAGTGTGTATTTGGCCTCAGGAAAACTAAAGTAAGCTAAGTAAACGACAACTGATATGAATTGGTTTTACTGTTAGTGTAATAAACATATCTATTTCAGTTCAAAGAGTTGGTATATAAAATTTTTTTTCAAAACTTAATTGAACACCACCCTAAGGTACACGTAATTTCGTCCCTGATAGAACCATGATATTATTAATCGAAAATGATGTAAGAATGAAGTCAATCGATCTCGTTCATTAATTTTAAAATTGGTAGATCTTAGGAACGAATTGATTGCATCTTCTTAGACGATATATAAAAGTGCAAGAATTAAAAATAGAAGTAAATGAGTTGTACAGATTGAAATTATTAGCCAATGAATCTTAAAAACTTGTTTACACAAAGAAAGGCTAAACAAAACTATTATTAGTACTTCATTATCATTAGAATTTAGAACATAAGCATGATTAAAAAGATGATAATGCGATCGCTAAACTCTTGAGACAAATTAGAGCACTTTATTTAAATTAGTTTTCATCACTTAAATGATCACTTGTTTCCC
>JANIEQ010001620.1:0-18714 GCA_024708375.1 Oxalis stricta | reverse complement strand
ATGTATCTGTTAATGGCTGCAAAAATTGATGTTGTATATGTTTAAAAGAGTGCCAAAATGGTGAGACAAACCAGAATTCTAATATCCTATGCGTTTCAAGGACTTTGATTTAGAGATCAGCTGATGATGATGATGATGACGAACTCATATTGTTTAGGATTTATAGACACTAAAGATTCCTTTGTAAATACAACTACAACCAGACAAAACTGAGTTTAGTTTTGATCTTCTTGGTAATTAATTAATTAATTAATTAATTTTTTATATGCTTAACGTCGAAATCTCCGACCATTTGCATTACATTATTCCACATATATTCCTTTTATGTTCGTTTTTTTTTTTTTTTTTTTTTTTTTTTTTTTTTTTTTTTTTTTTTTTTTTTTTTTTTTTTTTTTTTTTGCATGCTCAGAATTTGGACAATTTGTCAATTACAATGCTAATGTCACGTTTAACGTCTGCCGTTATTTTGGAATTAGGACCAAAAACTGTGTGTTTTTTAACTTTTGGGACCAAATTATGTATAAATAAATTACTGGACCAAAACACCTGTAACAGTAAAAAAACTGGGACAATATACTCTTATTCCTTAGTGATAATGTTTATTTTTTATATCAACTGCAGTAAATCAGATTTACAAAGTCATACTAGTTTTAAGATCACAAATTGTAGATAAGTCCGTCCATTTTAACTTTTGTGTTTTGGTCCTTCAGAAAGTACTGCCAGAACCTGTAAAATGGCATTTTTTAATCTGATTTTTAAAGTTGCAGCATAATACATTTATTTTTAATTTGTTTGTGCAAAATATTCATAGGCATATTCCCGGAAAATAATCATCAACAAAAAAATATTCCCGGAAAATATAATCCAATAAAAATACAAACAACATAAGTTAAGTGTAATCTTGAATTTACTGTATTTTATTAAGAAAGGTACTAATTAATCTAAGCCAAACGCAAAAATTAAAGCGGCATACTTTTTTTACTTACCCGGCAAAGCGGCAGATTGTCAAGCTAGCATTTGTACGTTGCTGATGCTCCCGGCGGGCTCTACAAGCCAACAAGTCGGAACAGTTCCAACAAAACACAACTCGGAATGATACGGAATGGTCTCAACAAGCCTATAACTCAGTATTTCAGTAAGATCTTCAAGTCTACGACTAGTCAGCTTGGTACGCTCATCAAGTCTACGTACTATTGAGTAATTAATGTAATCTTAGTATTTTGATAGAAAGGTACTAATTAATCTTTAGCCAAGCGCAAAAGTTTCAGTTCTTTGATCAAATTGAATCGATTGATTCGGTCAATTCAATGTCTCGAATCATTTCAGTTCGACTCTCGTCTCAGAAATCAAAATAACCTCATGTAGATAAGACCTGGGAAATCCATAGATCACCTCTATGCAGTTAACTACGCTTGAAACATTTAAACTATACACCTGACAAAATCAAAACAGTTTTGCCTTAAAACTATTTGAATTCCTAAAAAATTAGTCAATAGCTTCATTACAAGGAACAGAACAACAATGAAAAAGCATCAAACATTACAAGTTGAAAGGAATTGAACAATTGTGCAATGAAGGAGTAATTAATACACAGTATCTTAACGCAGATCCGTGATTGTTTGTGCTGCTGCATAGCAAAGCATAGCATTCAATGTCATCATAACATGCTGTCTGATCTTGCAGGCAGCCTCCTAAAGAAGTTGAGGTGAACCCGACGGTAGCTTGTGCCGGAATCTAGGGTGACGCAATGTGTAAAGGCCGATGAGAAGGCTGGATAACTTGGAATGGAGTCACGTAAAGGACGACGGCAGCAATGAGGCAGAATATCACGAACAATGTGGTGGCGCTCAGGATCCCGCCAGCTCAGCAGGGAGAGTGAATACCTTTCCCTTGAGTTGCTAAGTCGCCTATCACTGTTCTGCACCCTCCCCGGCGATGCGTTCTGAGCCGATCGTACTCGCATTCTGACTTACATCCTCGACGATCGAGAAGTCGGGAACGTATCAAATTCTTCGTCAAGTTCGTCAGGATGGGCAGCATTTGCATGGGAAAGCCGGGTGTCCATATGGGGAGGGTGTCGAGAGTCTCCAGCGAAAAATTCCAAATCCCACTTAATGAAGAGATATAGAAAAATGGTGGGCAGTATTAGCTCGGGATAGAGCACTAGGATTATAAAAAGGACGTGGATTAAAACTGTGAGTCGAGTGGATTTTTCCAGTTGCAGATCTGATCAAACCATTTACCAACAGCAATCAATCCGGCTAAGACCGCCATGATCCGGAAGAATTAGCTTTTAGCTACTTCCTTCATACTCCACATGTGAGAGTCGACATCAAGCATGTACTCGACGACCTCTTTCTCTTTCAGTTGAGGCCTCGGATCAGGTCAGCCTCATCGAGACGATCTGCATAGCCTGATGTCTCAAGCTGTCGAGCTGAATTACCGACAATGGGTGGATGTAGTGCATTTTCGGCAGCAATGGGTGCGTATACATATGCAACATGTTGATTAACGAGGAACATGTGAAACCTCTACGGCTAACTGGATTTCACCCATCTTCTTCACCCCTGAAGAATGCAAACACCAAAAGTGGACAGGAATGCGTGTAAACTCTGTCTGTCTCGAGCGTCGATAGCCGAATCCTTACTTTCCCTATTCTAGAGTCCTTTCCACCCTCCGTGTATTTGGCCGTTATCGAAAACGCCAATCGTGATGACAGTGCATGGATCGAAAACCTCCCAAGTGTACTGCTCGTTCCACTTGGGCATGGAGCTGTCTAAGATGGTTCTGGTACGAACCCATTTCTGCCCATACTTGGCCACACAATATGCATCTGTTATCCCACGCCCCGTCTTTCGTCTTCACAGGGTTTAAGCCCTGAGCACTTATTATTCCCAATTCCAATATTCCGATGCTAGACCTCCACAACTGCTTAGCCGTCGGCCTCAGATCGCTGCTGTGATGAGTGGACTCGTCTAGAACGTGATATCCACCTTCCAAACAGACCCTCAAGTGGATTCTACTTGCAAACTTCACCTCTTCTCTTTTCTCCTTGGACCACTACGTGCTTCTCCAGATTATACCATCTCGTGTTGATAGGTTTATGGTCTAATCTTCTCTGCACGATCTGTAGAGGAATCGCACATCTTCCCAAGACTTCGTCTTTGTTCGGAGCAACTCGATCTTCTACCGTCAAGATTAGAGGTTCCTCGAAAGGTTCAGCCACCACAAACATCAAGTCCTCATTCCACATTGGATTGATACTCTTGACGGGAGACATCCGGGTTCTCAATGCCTGATTTCCCAGGACACACTTGACGTAAACTTCCGGGAATCTAGTCTTGTCACTCGGCACCAAGTCTTGAGCTTCGATCACATTCACCCTCACATACCAAAGCTTTGGAGACAGATACACTTTTGATCGGATATGAGTGACACCTTCTATACCGACTGTGGCCGCGTCTGAATGCCACGCGTCGGGAAATGCCTCCGTCGGCCTGCGTCCCCATCCAAACAGCCAGCATCAACTCTCCGTTTTTAACCTTGTCGCCTTTCCGATCCTCCAGTCTGTACCACTGTGGTGCCAATGGACTATCCGGCGGCACTCGCCTGGGAATCTCATTTAGATCAAACATAATCCGTCCAATTAGATCATCTAAAACTACATCTTTATCTTTGACAACCACTTCCAGGACAGAAGCTTGGATTCTCTCTTTGGAGAAAGCAAAGACCTGGTTCCATTCGGGATTGGTTTTCTTGTCGAAATGCTTAGTAACTCCCTTGTAGTTTCCGAGCTTGACCTCAACGTAAGGGTCACAACTGCCACTGACGTCTTTTGGGGGCAATTCTTTAGCTTTAACGACACGGACATAGAGATATTGCATTTGCTCCACGAGGTCATACGTGCAAGACAGCTTGTCTGTATTGATAGCTGCTGCACCAATGTTGGGAGATGTCTCCTTTAGAGCGAAATCTACAGGTTGTGGAGGTTTTGCCATCTCGAAATCCTTTTAGATATATAGGACAGCCCAACAAAATCTCAAGCTTCAAGGATCAAATTCTGGACCAAAAAACATAATCATAATTAAATGGAAGATGAAGCATATAGCTAGATTTGGTCCCTAACAGATTGAAGGCCCAAAGAAGAACCTTAGCAGGGAAAATGCTCGAAGAAAAGTGTGACAGAGCTAAGATACACCAACCTGCAAGAACAAATTAAAACCTTGAGTAAGCAAGTTTACTAGTATGCACAGCCCGAGGATAAAAACAAGTTGAAAAATCAAAGAAAATGACATAAAATGTCACATTTGGTTTAAATCAAACCAAAATGCTGAATCAAGTGTGTTTACGAGAGTTGTAAATACGGTTTCACTATACTGACACCACCATTGCAGTCAAAAGTTTAGAGCTTTTCTCTAACAAACTAATTTTCTCAGCGAACCAATCAAATGTAATATGAAACCAAACATTCTGCAATAGCTGAAACAAAGAGTAGCAGATCCAAAAAAAAAATACCCAGTAATCCAAACAATGGAAGCAACTCCCTAACAAGCTGAAAATTTGAAAATTGTAATATAAAAATCCAACCTTTTTAGTATTTTTTTCAAAGCTAACTTGTTGAAGCAAGCAATGTATGAGATTACTTTGAGAGAGTGAATGAACCAAAAGAAAGAGCTTTTTAATAAGTTTTTCAACAACTACTCAAACCAACCTCTAACCAAGAGAGAGACTTTATAAAAATGTACCTCAAAATGAAGATTGTAGAGGGAGAGTATTCTTCTTCAAGGTGCACTAAAGTATAAATTGTTTGTTTATTTATTGAATTTAAAAAGGAAGTAAGAAAACAACAGAACAGTAAACAGGGGAAGCAGGCAGAGGGTGAATGAATGAAGTAGTCTCTAATATAGAAATGGCTACATGTGGATGTGTGAGTAAAGTCTGTGAAGCACATACATAGAGAGTGAACCTCACAAGGTACCATTTCTTTTAATTAAATTGAATTTAATTTAATGGAGAAAAAATAAAATCTGACCCATTTCTATATAGTTAAAAAAAAAACATTTTGGGTTACAAAATGTTATTTTTAAAGACAACGTTCAACATTAGATTCTGGAGAATCTAGTTAATCCTAATGTAGTACTCCAATTTATAAAAAAAAAAAAAAAAAAAAAAAGCAATCCAGACACACGTGCGAGAGAGGAGACGATGGTCGGTATTCAGATTTCAGTACATGTGAGGAAGGTTTTGTTTAATTTATTTATATACTGTAAGTGTGTAGTTATCCTTACAAAGATTTAAGTTTAAAACGCGAGCAGGGTAAAACAAACAAAACATTGACTCGTCAAAATCTTCGGGAGTACGGCCTTTTAACTCAGGTGTATGAAGGAGAAAAAAGATTTCGTGTACTCATGTTTAAATCGCCAGTAAGATAGCGAATGAGGAGATAACACGTGTCAAAATGTCTTGGTTGTTGCGCTACTTGGGAAATGGAGATGGAATTTTTAACTTGAGTTAAATCAATGCAGTAAGTACATAAGTTAACCGTATATGGTAACTTTAGACTCTCCTGCTGTTGATATTATTATCTGATGTGATGGAGCACATGCTCTTTATCCGACGTGGCACACAGTTGTTGCCTGCTGGCTTTTTTTCTTTTTCCTTTTTCCCCTTGTTAATTAAAAATATCAATTTATATATATTTGGTCCTTCATGTTTAACGAACTAAACTCAAAAACAACTTTATATTTATCTACAACTTGGGTGTTGGACCTTCACGTTACATATTGATTGATATTTGTTTTGGACCTTCTGACGTGATTCCGTTAAAAATTGGCTATTAAATTTGGAGGATCACATACCAATCTTCATGACATAAAAGACTGTTTGAGTTAAATTTATTAAACATAAGGGACCAAAGGCCGTTCTTCTTAAAAGTTTCTACTCTTTACTAAGAAAAGAAGTTTGTACTCAATATATGGACTATGGCTTAGACACAAACATTTATCCAATAGACCCCACAAAGAATGTTGTGTTTGGTTTCCACTGGGGCCCATAATATATCCAGCTGGACTATATATATATAAAGATACGAGACCATGCCCAGTATTTAAACTGAAAACAACTTACAACTTCTATAATCAATCTGTCTCCAATCCATGGTCTCATATGAGAGGGGAAACAATCATACAAGAAAATTTCGTCACGTCCCAATCTTAATTTTCTATAGTAGATAATAAAATATTTATCTACACCATTCATGATTTATATAATAATAATAGGTTATTAATATATTTTGCATTCACCTACTTTTTGTTGCTGAGAATAAAATTTTGGTTTGAGCAATCAAATCTTTTCTTGTGTCATACCCATTGAACGACACATGAATAGTTGGTGGTTATTTTCACAACTGAACATATCAAACCAAATCAATCGACTACAACTAGCAGTAGCACAGAGGATCATGAGAGGTTAAATTGAATTGAAATGCAATGGGCCAAATTAAGAAATGAAGTCTAAAATAGGAAAAATGAAAAAGCCAATGGTCAAGAAATTACTAAACTTATTATTAAAAAAATTACTAAACTTGCAGCTATCCTCCTAAAATTGGAAAATACTTTTCTACAAAGATGAACGGAAATAATGTATTATCGAAAAAACTACATTTTATATTCCTCTTAGATCGTTATGCCAACAAAAATATCCTTCATAGATCAAATCGAAGAATTATATTTTTTTAGATGATTTCGTTAAATAATTATACCTCTCCACTCAGTTAAATATCAAGCACATGACTAAATCCCTACTGACTACCATTTTACGGTACCTTAGAGCAATCTTAACATGTCACGTGATCTATGATGTGGAAAAATTGCCACGTCACTTAAAATGCTACATGATCACTAGACATGGAAAATCGGTCTTCAGTCCAAACTCGAACCATCCCAAAAATCGAACCGATCCGATTAATTAATTTAATTTTAAAATTTTATATTTTATAAATTTCCTTTATTTTATAATATTATAGTATATTTATTAATTTTAAATTTATATTATTATAATTTTTATAAATAACATTTATAAGTTTTTGTTATAAATTAATTTTTTTTAAAAAGTAAGCATATTTATTTTAAATACTAAAATAAAAATATTTTAAAAATTAGAACATTAATTTATTACTAATTATTAAATTTAATTAATATTTTTAGATTACTAAATTATTTTATTTTAAAAATAATGTTTGTTTATTAGCAATATTTTTAAAGTTACTTACTATGCGAACTCGATAATATAATATCCTATAAATTAATAACCTCACTAAAATCAATAATTTTTTTCCTCCCAAATTACTATTTTAAAGGTAATTTTATTTGGATAAATTAATAATCTCATTTAATTAATAAATTTTAATGGTCACTATATGATTAATTTAAAGAGGTTCAACTTGTATTTTCGTCTAAAAATAGATGCATATTTTAATAAGTATATAGGAGAAAAATACATGTATTTTTAGATCGGGTAGTATTAATGCATGTTTATTTTAAAATTATTAACTATTTTTTAAAATAATAATTAATTGAGAATAAAAATTATAAATATTTAATTATAAAAAATAATTATAATTATAATTTTTAAAATAATAAATTTATAAAGATTAAATTAATTTATTGGTCCGAGTTACTGGACCGAATCGGTTCGATGTTTGGACCGGACTCGAACCCGGTTTTACATTTCTATTGATCATGTGCACATTTAATGTGACATGTGGCAAAAAGTTTTCTACATCACACGTCACATGGCATGTTAAGATTTGTCTAAGATGCCACGTAAAATGGTTTAATGAAATTTGGTGCCATGTGGCAATTTTTAACATGAAGAATATAATTGTTTAACATAATCATTTTAAAAGGAAGTTATAATTCTTCGATTTGAACTAAAAAGTTATCTTTTATTGACATAATGATCTAAGAGAAATATAAAATATAGTTTTCCATGTAATATCATATGGGGGATATGGGGGAGTGCTCATATTAACTTTATTCATATGTCCAACAAGGACGCTTACATGCATCACTACTTACTTGTCTTCCGGACTCTTTCCATTAGCCACTCCAATGAATGATGATAGTTGCTGACATACTACATGTAAACCTTATTCAAATTACATAAACCATAAATACTTCATACTACATAAAATGATTGATCATATAGAAGTTCAAATTACATAGTTTCTGACAAAGTAAATTATGAATTAAACTGATCGATTCCTAACATAAAAGCAGTGAACCTCTCTAAAAATTTTAAGAAATAGTAAGGGTCCTGATATAGGGAGTCCTTCTCCTTCGATCATCTTTTCCTTCCGAACTTCTCAGCGAAGTTTATAATGTCTTCTTTGGTTCTCTTACCATCATATACCCTTATCTTCGACTTCCTGCTGGCTTGAAGTATATGGGTGGGTACCTTTGATAAGCATATTTTTCCAGACCAAAACCTTGAATATCATTAGAACTTTCATCCTGAAACACAAAAAGAAATATAAAAAATAAAAATAAATTAGAACAATCAAAGTTCCGAAAGTCAACAATTGGTTACATTTCACAATCATCATCTTACCAAACTGGCTATGACAACATCTTTGTGTTTTTTTCCTGAAGTAGCGTGCAACATCATGGAGAACTTGAATCACCTGAACATATGGCTCATACTCCAGATCCCAAGTAATATACTTCATTAGAAGAACTGTAACAGAAAATATAAATAAAACTAATTAGTAAATAGAATGATAAATCATGATCAAATAGATGTTGGATGATCACTTTTAATACGCACCATTATCTCCGGAGTTCCAAATCACGTCATGATAGCTATCAGCAACAACCTTCTTCACAACGCTTTTATCCTTTGGATGAGGAATTGGCTCAGATTTCCTATATGGTTTAAGATTCTTCGCCTACAAGATTTCTAGTTAAGATTAGTTCAATTCAAAATGAAAATAACACAACTTTGTATATGTCAAACATGGAAATAATTCAATACCTTGTATTCTTCTATAAAGATGTCAATGTCATCAGGGGTCACTCTTCGTTTCAGGTATATTTTCCCCACTTTGTCGAGATGAAAATCACAGGTGCTTGGCTCCTATTATTAACATACAAATATTGTAGTTCAACACAACAAAGGTTAGATAATTTCAATATGATGAATAGCACGATACTAAAATTATGTATGTATTCTGACCTCGGAAAAGCTATACTTGCCCTCATATTCCTCATGTGTAAACATAAATGCAATTTCTCCACCTTTGTATTTCTTAGCAACTTCGCCAAATTTTGCAATGAAATGACGAGCACGTCTAGGTCATTTTGAAAGTTCACAATCAACAAAACTTGCCAATTTAAGATTTCATAGTTGGATTACCATTTAAAAGTCAAAATGCAGAAGGCCAACATCCGAGTTAAAAGCGTCAAATCAGTTTGCAAAAGAAGAAAGCTAAATACCAATTTGTCAATTACCTTGGCAACGGGAATATCGTAGAACATGGAGGCATAGAGATCATTTACGGGAGAGTATGGTGAAACATCAAGAGTGCAACAAGTTAGAATAAGCGGTCGGCTACGTTTGAAAATAAATTCTTTAAGCTCGTTTAGGGGTAGATATCTACAAAAAGAAGGAGACAATAAGTTTTGATCCCGTAGAAGCCTAATTAAATTAAAAGTTATCCCGTCAGGAAGAACTATGAACTCGTTGTAGGCTTCCCCGGAGAATTATGGGAAAACACCAACATGTTGTCAATTCAAAACAAAATTATTACTTCATAAATTAAAGTTATAAATATAGAGAATGTAAAAATTATAAATACGAAGAATGTTATAGAACTTACAATAATAATAGTGTCGTTGCATTAAATAACTTCAAGTGCATCATCCATAGAATTAAATTTGGTCAGAAAACGATGTTGAACTACTCTACGCAAACATGAAACCATCCCGTCAATATAGTGGTAACTGTGGTAGTCGATTTTAATCTTCCCAAAATCCTTGAAAAAAATCATTTTTGGATGGCGTTCAATGCCATCACTCTTCTTTGAATGCCGGTCTTCATCGGTGTCTTACTTAGCAAACAAAAACAGGCTTAATCTCTACCATGAAATTGCTGAGCAACCTCCTCAAACTACACGACAGAGACAAAATTTGGTGTCAATAAACTATTTTATCTCAATCAAATTGCAATTCATAACATAAAGACACAATTTTAAATTTGGAGTCATGAAGCTATAACCTTTGGAGCATTGTAGGTGTGAGATCTAGTAAATATCACGAGGCAAAACGATAAGTGTTGATAGTTTCATGGAAATTTGAGCTATCCAAAGAGATAACTAATGATTTGTTTCCTATCTAGAGCAAGATATCCGTTACTCCCCTCTTGCGAATTCCATTGTTTGATTGAATAACCTGTGGAGATGGAGAAGAAGATGGAAAAGAAGCGAATCGATTCTTTTATGAACGAAAAGTGAAGGACAAAAGACTAAGAGGTGTTTTGAAGTGGAAAACGGTAAGAATAAAATATGCGGAATAATATAAGTAATCGGAAGAAATACGAAAGTAAGAACAACAAAGAGGGTTCGATCAAAATAGAGATTCAACCTACCAAATACTTTTCTATACAAAAATATTTTAATCTAGATTTAAATTAGACTTGAATGATTCTTAGTACAAACTCATCTATTTATACTATCATAAACTCAACTATTTTCGATTAGATTAAAAAATACATAAACCTATTAAGTTATTTCCTATTTGACTTAAAAATATATAATATATTTCCTAATTGACATAAAAATACCTATTACAATTTATTTAATATAATTAACTTTTGTTTTTTTAATTTTTGATGCTTTAATATAATTAATTTGTGACCTACTACTAGGAATCCTAAGAATCTTAGGAATCCAAGATTCCTAATGGCGAGTCTATTTGGATTGTTTATTAATGTATTTTGCATTCACCTACTTTTTGTAGCTGAGAATAAAATTTTGGTTTGAGCAATCAAAATCTTTTCTTGTGTCATACTCATTGAACGACACATGAATAGTTGGTCGTTATTTTCACAACTGAACAGGTCAAACCAAATCAATCAACTACAACTAGCAGTAGCACAGAGGATCATGAGAGGTTAAATTGAATTGAAATGGGCCAAATTAAGAAAATGAAGTCTAAAATAGGAAAAATGAAAAGCCAATGGTCAAGAAATTACTAAACATATCATAAAAAAAAAAAAAGAAGAAGAAGAAGAAGAAATTACTAAACTTGCAGCTATCCTCCTAAAAATGAAAATACTTTCTACAAGAATCAGATGCTGCATGAGACAAAAAAAAAAAAAAAACAAACTTACTACAAAGATGAAAGTAAATCGTGTGGTATTATCATATGGACGCTTACATGCATCACAACCTACTTGTCTTCCGGACTCTTTCCATTAGCCACTCAAATGAATGATTAAGTTTTGACACTTATCCAATCATATTCCGAGCCAAAATAATCTAGTTCGCAAGAAAAGATAATAAAAATCTAAACTTTTTTCACACGAACAAGGTTTCCGTTGTGTGATCCAGACTCCAGCATTGCCTCTAGAAGAGCAACATCCCTAGCTCCTTCTACAAAGGAGCTTCGAGGTTCAGCTTCGTAGCTACTTCCCTCCTGCAAGAAAATAGATTCATTTTAGTAACGTTATTTATTTCTCCAACAATCTTAACAGAACATCATTTAAATCCAACTTTACCCTTCAGTAAATAATAAATATATACTGGAAACAAAAATATTAAATGAAGAAATGTGCTTCTGCCCTTTTCCCTCAAGTAACAGAGAAGTTGTAGTCCGTTAAAAGGAAAAAATGAAAGTTTTCAAACACCAGGGGGCAAGACCTAGAATACCTCACGAGATTTATGAAATTTACCCAAACTTTTAATGACATTTACCATATATATAAAGTGCATGCATGTTTGTGCAGCAAGAAGATAGAGAAATTCTTACATGCATAATATGTAACACCTCACATTTTACATATGCTAATAATAATTTGCCATTTGTCATTTGATACATATTACATGCCAACTAATTGATTAAGTGTAATATTAAATACAATAGCAATTAATTAAAAAAAATATAAACGGAAACTTAATCAAATGATCAGCATACAGATCTTCTATCTCAACAATTCTTTTCCTTGTCAATCATTAAAAAAATATTCTCCACTTCAAACTATCTCCGGTGGTGCCAAAAAAAAAAAGGCCGTGACCATACAGAAGGTTAATGATTTTGAAAAGTACAGAATTCGCTACCAATGCATTCTATTTTGCTAAGGTAGTTGCTTAATTTTAAAACGTAATTAAACCAGATAAATCTAATTGTTGAATGAATAAAGATGGAATATCAAGGTCTCCAAACAATATTTTCATAGGACTTCAGTGTTCATCAAAGATTCAAAATTCTGTTGATGAAAAATTATTTATTTATGAGTCTGGAAAAACTTAATCAAGAAAGAGACAAAATAAGTGTTTTTTTTTATAGTCAGCTAAAGTCGGAAATCATTCATTCAAAACGTCCCACGGACTACATCAACTACGTCAATCGGAAGCTCTCTAAAAAACAAGTAGTAACCGAGAAAAAATTAAAATTTAATTTTACTAGCACATGAACTAACTTATTACCCTCCTTCCTAACTAAAAAAAATGAACAAAAGAAAAACAAAAAAGACACAATCTTCATTTTATCAATTAACAGCAGTCATTTTTTAATAAGAATTCCATATTATTTTTAAATTCTGCTTGTTGATCGTATTTGACTTTTAGATACCATATATACGTGATTTATTATTCAAGATTGGTTTCCATTTTTTTATTCAGGGTTTCCATTTTTAACATTTAAATTAATTAATTGTTTGAATTAACACCTCATCAATTAGCTGGCTTGTAATATCTATCAAATAACAAATGGCAAATTATAATTAGCATATGTAAGAAGTGAGGTGTTACATACTATGTATCTAAGAATTTCTCCAAGAAGATAATACAAACTGATTGGAGAAAATGAATGAAACTTTCTTGTTATATTACCTTAAGGGTAGCTTGTAAAATGTCATTTATAAAAGTCTTTAATTCTTCAGTAACTCCACTGAAGGGGTAAAATGAGCTTTTGCTCTGCCCATCAGGACCAAATACTGTAACCTACAATATTGGAATGGAAGATGCAAGAAGAATGATTAGAGTACTCCAAAATGACGAATCTTTAGTGATTGAATCTTGAGAAGCTTATGAAGTACAATTATTGAAGCTGATTATCAAAATACCACGTAACCATGCCGTCCATCTACACTTCCCCGTTCAACTTGTAATGTTCCCTTCAGGCCAACAACTCTCCATAATATCTGAAGCAAGTAAATTGTAATAGTTGAAAATGATTGAACTAAATGTTAGGCTAGAACTGAGTCCTCTTGGGAAATAAATTCGAAGATTGAAGTTTCAAGTTCTGTAGGACATATTTTCACAGGTTAAATATTACAAATTACATGTTATGTTATCTGGGGGAGGTAATGTTTTGTCGACATGAGAAGTCATGGCGGACACTGAAATTACTTCACATCCAACAAGCTGTTCCCATGAACATGAAAAGTTATGTAAAAGTTCAGCGAATGACAGATATTGCCAGGAAAGACTCATTCATAAACACTCAAGCTTCTTAATCAATTAAGTTTTAAGCCAATTTTGTGAAAATCAGAATGTGAGGCCAGTTTAGATTCAGATGATATGATGCGTGAAACAAGTTATAGAAGTTTAAACTTACATGAATTGTTTGTATGCATATGATGGAGATACATGCGCCGAAGTAACAATCATGGATACACTACAATACTTAAGAAAAGACTGCCAGTGATAAGCTACAAGTCATTCACTATATAATGGAAGTGCAAATTACCATCCTCAATCCTTCAATGAAATGCACGCCCATATCCAGAATGAAACCACCCCTGAAAAACGAAGACACTTGTCAGGAATTAATTCAAGTGCGATAATAAGAGAACTTTGATCATATATTTCATGGAAATAGCCTGTTACAAAAGAAAGAGACAAGAGTTGGCGAAGCTAATTATTCCCTAAACTCTAAAGTACATACATTGGAATTTCGCCTCCATCCACTTGAGAAGTAGGGGTTTGAATTGTTCATTGAACCTTCAATAATGACTTGGACAGTCATCATATCCCCCCCCCCCTCCAATGTCCGCCATAATTTCTGGGACTGCAAAACCAACAATGATTATGCCGCAGCCACATGCTATTTTAAGAAATGATACAAGAAAAATAACGCAAAGATAAGTACCGCTACAAATGCAGGTTCAAATCGATAATTTTCTGCCACTGCCCAAATTGGTTGGCCGGGAATATTGGCACAGATAGAGTTGTAGGTTGACAATGCTGTTTCTATTTCGCGTGTAGCTGAATCACAGAACAAAATTCAATTTGCTTAAGAACCCAAACATAGGAAATTATTAAGACGCAAATTGAGTTTATATGTTTGGTCCTAAGTTCATTTTTCCGACTACAAATTTAAGAAAGTAAAACCGAATAGTTGCATTGAAACAAGACAAGTTTTTCCAAGGGCGACAGTTGACACCAAACCTAACAACTTGCAAAGTGAACCAGAGGACTCTCTTTGGTGTACAAGACAAACTATATCCTATACATATTGAAAATTCTAGCAGAACCAGATGACTCTTTTTTGTTGCTTAGTTGAAAAAGGCTGCAAGCAATAATGAACTCTTGCATGAAGCCATGAACAAGATCAGCAATAAAAAAGAATGAATCCTGTTTTGACTAGCTTAACAAAAATCGGATGGACAAAGTAGGAAAAAAATCAACTTACAAGCTGCTGCTGGTTTTTCTTTATATCCAGCCAAGTTAGCCAAGGGGCAGCACATCCAAGGGAAAGAAATAAATCAGCTCAATAAATTCTAAAGCGAGAGACTTACAAAACCATAAAGTGATATTTTCCTACCATAAGAATCACATCGATTAGTTCAGGTTGAAAAATGATGATAAATTGTAGACCATAAGAGTATAGATGACCTTGAAGGACATGTTTCCCTGCTTTTAGAAGCTTCAGCGACATATCAACCTGCAAGATTTTGCTTTTCCATCACTCACAAACAACATTTCTTGAGGTAAAAAAAAGCTTCAAACTTGCACTCACTCTCGCTCAAAAAGAGCAACCTCGTTCACAATCATTCAGCTCCACTCGTGAAGCTGCTTGATCTTATCAAGTTTAATAGAGTTGTAATCGACACTATCTAGATTTACTAAACGATGCAACATTAACGAGCTTAAGGACTTATTCAGGTTTTAAGCTGTTTCTAACTCAGTCAACTTTGATTGCATTTTAAGCTCAATCAGCACACACAAACCCTTATTATTTTCAAGCAGTAGATCTTGAAAATGACAGAAACTCGATTTCGAATCAGCTCTAAATTAGACCATTCTGGTAATTTCGACCTACTCAGATGATTTTTATTAAACTAGTTTCTAATTCAAATCTTATATATAGAGGGAAATTTAATTCCCAACATATCGAGTATTTTTTTTTAAGAGGAAGAGGGGGTAGGAAAGGAAAAGAAAAGGTGGAGGAGGAGGAGGAAGAGGAGGTTCAAAAGGAGGAGGAGCAGAAGAAGGTATGATGTTTCTTGTGTTTTTTTAAGATTTTGAGTAAGACATTAAATTTTCTAACAATTGTTATTTTGATTTTTAAACAGTTATCCGAAAATAAAATGTACAGACCATCGAGTTCATCCTCCACGAGAAACTTACTCTCAAACCGTTAGTCCAGTTCAAAATACGTCTCCAAGAGCTCTTTCGTCATAAAGGCACTTCCTTCAAATTTGAGAAAATCCGTAAGCCCTTACTTCCTGTTTTGGGCGCACTAAGCGCAAAAGAATTATTAGTAACTGCGAAATTCATCTATGGGGACTCAAGTTTTATCGTGATACTTAGGGTTTTCGACATGTACATAGTAGGACTTCGCATCCCATTTTTTTTTTTTTTATCAATTAGTTTTTAAAGAGGATTCTAAAAAAAGAGGATTTTAAAAATGAAGAGGAAGAGGATTTCGAGCTCCCAAAGATTGATTTTATAGAAGGGTTAAAATTGGCATGGAATATAAATTTCGAAGTCCGTATGGAAATAAGACCACGACAATTTTAGAACCGTAAGAGTTGGGATTCTGTGGCGATTACAGGCAACCTTAGTGGGGAGGGAGCAAATTGTGAGAACATACGTCTTGGTCTTTATCAAATGATCGAGGCTATTAAACACTTCAATAAGATTCACGTCCAAAGGGGAAGAGATGGCTAGACATTCAACCCTTCTCATTGAGTTTCTAGCGAGAGTCGCTCCGGATACCCTATATTCAAGGGCATTGAGCGTTCCATCCAAAAGAACAAGAAGGGTTTGGAAAAGGGATGGATGGAAGACCAACGTCGCCGTCAGGGATTTTTAGGGTTTAGGGTCCATGAGATGGTTGGAAGAAGGGTGCGAAGAGGGATGGATGATAGTCTCCTCTCCACCTTGATATGTAATGTTGCATGTGTTTTTTAACGATTATAAAACATGTTTTCTAAAAGTATTGTTACCTCTACCAACAAAGGTCAGTTATGCAATGTTATGTACTTGTTCATGGGAAAGAAAGGATATCAACACTACATGTACGAGTGTCTCATGCTCAATATTTTGATTCATTCATTGAGTTCGGTGTGGCATGCATATTAGTGATACCAGTTCAACATCATGGATGTCTAAGTGAAGCACACCATCCGAGATGTATAGGCATGTATGAGCCAGTCGTTCAACATGAGTACCTAAGCGACCAAGCGTTCATAATAGATATCCAAGAACTATGTACCTTACTCCAACCTCAATGTGAAGGGAACAAATCGCAAGTAACATACAAATTGGTTTACATCGGATGATTTTAGTCGTTCATCATTTTGACAAGGATAACGCCCAAGATAGTGAGATGGCTACACATTATATAGCCCATCATTGAGTTTATTGCCGAATGACTCCGCATACCACCTATATTTGAGAGCATCCAACGTTCCGTCAAGAGGAAAGATGGTCGGGGATTTTTACCGAGAAACGTCCTTTCGAGGATTTGAAGATAAGTGGGATCAAGTGGTAGTAGGTACTCAAGCACACGAGCACGTGTCCACGAGGAGTTCTAGCCATTTCAGGACAAACACAAAAATATGAAGAGATAGATAGAATTTGGCGATCAAAATATGGGAAGAACATTGCATATAGTAGAAAAGTTTCAAAGTATATAGATTTCCATGGGATACCTAACTCGAGACAGGAGAAAGTGATGAGATTTTTATGGCAACAATTAGATCATAAATTCATGATGAAATTTATATGATAATTATTGGGGTTGGCTCTATTAGTCACTAATAAAATGACTAATGTCATGAAATTTTAATCTTCAATGATTATTTTATCCCTTTGTTAAACATATTAATTTCACGTTAATTTACGTCACCTATTTTTCTTTTAATTTTTTTAAAGCTAAAAAAACAAATACATATCTCACCAATTGTTCTTTACTTGGCGATCGGCAAGCAAAACAATGGTCCTCTCAAATTCACGCTTCACATAAGCCTGAGATCATATCTAATGATTAGAAAACGCATGCATCTTTTACCAAATGTAATGTTTGAGATTACATGGGCTCTTAAAGCTAAAAGTGCTGAGGACTTCAGGATTTAATCTATACGGACTACTTGTGTTAAGTTTAAGTGTTGTGTTCTAGAATCAAACCATTCAGATCAAGACAAAAAAGTTATTTTTTAGGTTAAATCATGACAAAAAAATTGCATCTATCCAGAAAATCAAATGTATTGCGCACCATGACAACATGACTAGCAAACCAAGAATTGCAAAAGAATTCGTAAAACATGAAAGACAAAAAAAACTGCATGCAACTACTTAAAAAAAAAAAATAAAATTAAGTTTACCAATTATTATGGATTTAGAAAAGGAGTAAGATCCTTGCTGAAGGACATTACATATCTACCAAAATAAAAGAAAAGTATGGAATCGAAGTTATGCATCAATTTCTAAACCATAAGCGCTTGCGTACTTCTTGAATCCACAACCATAAAAAAGATGTTGCGCCCGCACTCACTCAATCTCTTCGCACAGACTATCTCCAACCACGACGTCATCGTTCACCTCCTTTAATCGAATCGCGACAACGGAGCTGACTTGGTCGTCTGTCGAGAGCACCGATTTCACCCATGCCACACAGCCGTCGCACATCATTCCTGCTCACGTCGGGGAGAATCGGTGAATCTCGTGTGTATCCTCTTCGATTATTAGTAAAGCTTGTTCGCTTTATTTATGGTAGTGATCGCGTGTCGACAGAGTTGGAGATTGGATGGAGTCGATAAGAACGACGGCGAGATGTCATTCAGAGAAATGAGAAGTGAAAACAAAAATATACGGTGCCATTGAAATAGAGTAGTTTTAACGAGAAAAAAACAAGTGAAGTAACAAATTAATTTACGACAAATACTATTTTATTAGAGGGATAAAAATGTCATTGAGGTTAAAATTTTCATGGCATTAACCATTTTATTAGTGGTAATAGAGCACCCTTATTGAGTGTGTAGTCTATC
>JANIEQ010001617.1:0-13867 GCA_024708375.1 Oxalis stricta | reverse complement strand
AGTTGTCATTCCAAAGAGAATGATGGGAAGCAGAGCCCATTCGAAATAGAGACGGTACGGAGCGTTTGAAGGTCAATATCACGCGCCACGGTCGCTCAATCGAAGGCGCTAATCTAGACCCAACTCCAAATCCCGACCTTAACCAAAATCTATCAACAAATCAAAACTTTTTGCTTGCCAAAACTCCAATTGATCTCCTCAATTGTGCTAGTTTCTTACGAAGGCGAGCGTCAAACCTGCGGAATACGGTCGAGGAAGAAGTTTCAGATTTGAAACAGGAAATCAATCGGCTTTGGGTTTACCTGTAGCATCAAGTCATGATATGAAATCTATCATAAGGTAATTGATTTTTGAAGCTTCATTGTCGATGGATTGTTGTGGTTATATATTATCAATATAAAATATTGTTGCTTTGTGAATTTTGTTGAAATCCATCATCCAGAAACTCGCGTCAATAGATATTGATTTTATTTTTCAAGTTCTGGTGCTACAAATTTATTGAATTGAATGTTACTTTGTATTTAATGTACTTAGTTCAAAGTAGCGGCTTTGGATGCTACATCTGATATTAGTTTTATGTTTTAAAGCTACGAGATTTCATTAATAGATGATCGACGATAATAGAGTGAGCTTACTAGTTGAAAAATGACATTTTTGAAGTATTTATAATTCTTCAAATCGTTTTCTGTGTTGACTGATTCCCATGAAGGGCGTAGTGCTAATGAGGAACCAGTTACAAGCTTAGCGGCTGAGTGATGGAGTATATAAGGAATTTCAAAAGAACTGTCTGTGGGTGACGAGAACTCGAAAATGGAAGGACAAGGAGAGTTGTACTGAATAGAGAACATCAAGAGTTGTCGTCCGTCTGAACAGATATGGGACGGACTTCAAAGTGAGCGAGGAATGTACAAAGATCAGCACATTCTATTTATGCAGCTCTATAGAGAAAAAGACTCATTCTCTAGGGCAATTCGAAGATCAACGGAATATTGTATGACAGACTACAGGTGACTTTGGAAGGGTTTTTATCTCACTGATCAACGACGTTTATAACAAACCATTATAGTTTCAATCAATTCTCTAACTTGAGACTTTATATTGAAATCAATATGTTATAGAATTTTAAAAGTGTTTAGAATTAGAACGTGTCGAAGTTCTCAGGTCAGTGAATAATTTACTAGCATCTGTAAGTTAGCGATTCATGCCTTCAAGCAGTTCATTTTGAATCAATTTACTTGTTATCGGTCTACTTATGAATCAAGCAAGCTATATATGCTGATGAAGAATAAGCATTTAGTACCAAAATCTAACTTGTGTAGCTGCTATTTGAGCTCGTATGAAAGCTCAATGGAAAACCATTTTAAAAACACGCCAGACTTGTTTTACGAAATGTATCGAGGAGTCTTAAGAAGAGGACAAAAAAGAATTGTACATAACACTTTTGTTTTTATCCTATAGGACGTAATTAAACTTAATTTTAGAGAAGGATAAAATAATTATATTTTAACAAAATATCAAAAGTAACGTGAATACACGAATTTCTAGCATGAATTATTTCTCTGTTAATTATGATGAAAAAAGAATTGAAGTTTTTTTGCGCACATAAAATAAAAATAATTATTATAATTAATAATTGCATAACCCGAAGGTATAATTTTTTTACAATAAGCTCGGATTTAATCATTTTTATGACTATCTAATGCTCACCGATACATTTGATTTCGTTCTCTTCTGCTTTGAGGTACACGGACACGTGTATATATTTGAAATGCACGCTTGGAGGGTCCGTGGCCATTATTATTAGGTGATATACATTGGCAACCTTGCATCAGCTCAAAATTAATATATATTTGGGAAGGAAGTTTCACGAATATCAAAACCTAGCTGCCTTATATGTTTATGTTTATTAATTTCTATAACAAGTAAATTATTTATATTTTATATTGAATCCACACGGCCGATCGATGAATCAAAATATGAAAGTAAGATCCTGCTTTGAATTTTCTTTATATTTTGTCTAGTGTTTCAGCACAAAGATCTTAACAAACAAACATCTTATTGAAACCATAATTGAATACGTATATATAGGATATTATTACGCCAGTTAGAGTTTTGTCTTTTTGGCCTGTTGGTGGTGTGGGTTATACACACATTGTACTGCCAACTATACATTGTAGCTTCATACATATGCATTCACGTTTGACCAGTTGACATAAACAATACTTTGACCAGACCCAATTTAATTATATACTATATAATTAAATTAATATAAATGAGCCAAAATTTATCCATCATCTCCGTGGTATTGTACACGGATTCATGGCATAACAAATCTTCCTAAGCGTTTCATAATTAAATAATGTTGTAACTTGCAAGTAAAAGTTCCTTTTTTGGGTAGTTACAGATGTACAACAATGTTAATTTCCTTTTTTGGGTAGTTAAACATTAAATTCTATTGCTATGTTATGTACGTAATATATATAATTAATATAGTATTGAAGAAGTTTAAGAGTTTACTAATTAATTAATATCAAAAACTTGTCTTATGTGAAGCTTTTAATCAACAAACAGTAAAAAAAAATATGATAATTTTTAATATCTATAATTTTTATGATTAAGAGCGTGTTTGGCTCTCGAATTTTTTTTCACTTTTTTCATCAAAAATTTACCATTTCATTTTAAAATATAAAATAATAAAAAAAATAAAAATATATTTTATTTTATTATCTAATTTATCTTATAATGTTATTTTTAAATTATTATTAAACATATAAAAAAATTACAAAATCAAACATATCCTTAATAATAAAAAAGTTATTATTACGTGGTTATAGAACATCCTCTGATATTGCAGAGGCAAAATTTCCTCTTAATTAATTACGGGAAGGCGATAGAGTAAGGTTTTAGAGATCATTAAAGAACATGTATCTGAAAAAACTACGTACCTACTTCTAGACATTTTTATGTCCTATATATGCTTATTTTGATTTCAATCTAATTTCGGTCAATTTTATTTCTAAAGCTAATAATTCCCGTCCCAAAACAAAATGAGATATCAGGTCTTCAAACTCTCACGCATTGCCAACTCTAATTTCAAAGTACGTACAGCTTAAATATAATTTGATTTACTTACAATTAATTAGTTATAAAAATGATCTCTTTTGAGGAAGCATATTAGTATTTTAACAATCCTAAAGGGGTGGGGTTTGTTGCATTTCGTCAAGTTATGGGCCAGTGATGATACAAATTGTCGTATCATTGCAAATTAACGGCGAAGGAAATTAAGAAAAAAAAAAATAGTGGTCAAAAGGCAAACAGGAAAAGGTCGATTTAAGAAAGATATTTCAAGCCCATCTCAATATTTTATCATTATAACATACTCCTAGTACGTACTTGTTTATTACAAACAGATATTAGTAAAGCTTAAAAATGGATTTCATGCAAAGACATTTGAAAAAAGGACACATGGTGCAGCTCATGATTCACAAAAATGTCTTTTAGAAGCTGGTCGTAATTCATAATTGAGTGCTTTGTATATGATTGGGGAGAAGAGAAAAGAAAAAGTATAAAGCTCATACAAATGCATGAAGCTTCATAGAAAGTTTAGTGTATGGTGGGACATTTTCACATCTCAGTACTTGTTTATTATATATTACAAAGAAACCCCTCCTAATGAGGAAAAATAAAAATAAAAATGAGAACACTATAAAAATTAAAGTATATCAAATCTTCCACAATGATTAGTAGTAGTTATTAATTATCCTAACAAAAGCGCACAAAAGATAAAATAATCCAACAAAAGGTCTAATTGGACAAAGAAAATAATATATCATAGGATAAATATAACAGATATTATTTACGCAAACAGTTACCTGCACACAAAATTATTTAGTTTAAATCATTATCTCTGTTTCTTTAATAGAAGTCATTTTAATTTTTAAAATTAATTTTAAAATAGATGTATATAATTATTATTAGTGCTAAATACATCGATTTGTAAATAAATTTAGAAAATCAAAATATCATCTTACAAAAGAGAGAGTAATTGAGACATATACTTATATACCGTGTGTAAAAATGCAAAATGAAGAGAAGGAGACTAAACAGTAAATAATTAGTTAATTAATTAAATACGTTTATATATTTCGAATGCGTAAATATTAATTGTAAAAATTGACAATTGCTAACCTAAAAAAAATTAACAATTGCTTGAATAAAATAAATTGACGTTGAAAGCAAGGAGGAAAGTGTACAGTATTTGGGTCTGAGCCCAGCACAGCACATCACAGCATAACCAGATCAAACCTCTCCATGTCTTGTCGGACAGTTTTGTATACTTCCTCCGTTCTAAAATAAATAGAATCGAGAAATTTATATTTATTTTGAGACTGAAAATAATATTTTTTTTTTTTATCTTCTTTTCCCCTCCCCATAATTAACCAATAAGTATATCGGGAATTTTTAAATACTACTGTAGTACTAAACTTCTCACTTTCCAAGATGCCTTGTCACCACGTGTCTTTTTTCATGGCATGCCACCGTACCTCTATGGACTCCTTATTTCGCCACGTTTTTTCAATATTGCTTCAACTCGCACCAAAATCTACTTAAAATACGCCTTAATTTACAATAAAAACTTTCAAAAATAAAATTGAATACATTTTTCAGTCAAATTTGTAATCTACTCCATTCTAACTTAATCCAAACCATATTTCTGATTGACAAAGTATAAGATTGTGGTCTTCTAATTTATCTTTTTTAATTAAATGGTTTTTGTTTCATAAAATTTGAATGAATACTGATCGTGTTCTTCATTATAAATGTTTTATGACGTAGTGATCATTCATTATACCTTGTAGTTTTGTCGCGTAATGGGTCATGTCACTTGTTTAATTATTTTATCCAAAAGAAAATATTTTCTTTCAAAATTAGAACCAATATATTGGCTGCATTTTTTTTAAGATATATTGGCTGCATTTAATTGGAATTTATATATAAAAAAATCAATAACCTGTTTTAGATATACTAAAAGTAGTTTGTGAGGGATTTAGAGTGACTTTTAAGCCAGACAGATAACATGGAATTAAGTACACACTGTGTACAAGGTCCTAATTTTTCCTTTTAAGAAGTACAACTAACTTAGATCAGATCAATTAAGATCTTGTCGGTCCAAAGTTTACCAAAATTTTTAGATCGAGCCTATATTCACTTAATCCTAAATTTCTGTAGATAATTAGTAATATTTAAATATTGAAAGAAAATAAAAGAACTATATTATTAAAGGTACTGGTACGTATTAACTAAAAGAAACTTTGATACATCGACTTTGAAATTAGGTGACAGAGGAATAAATTCCTTTTTTGATCAGTACAAAGGAATAATTCGTACTACTTTTTAACGCCTGACCAGATTTCTAAACTAAATTTTTTTGCCTAATTCAAGTTTTCTTTTTATTGTAACGACTTTAAATTCTTTAATTAAACACCTCAGACTACATATATCAAACTATATATAATATCATGATATTAACGATTGATTTTGATATGACGAGATCGATGTGAGAGGACATTGGGCATCATGGTATTTCATGGAAAGGGATTTCACCACGAACAAGAAATTAGAAAGTTCAAGGGAAGGATCCAAAATGTAAAAAGTATTTATTGTCAAAAAATATAACTTTATTATATAGAATATAATAATATAATTAAATTTTTATGGATCTCGAAAATTTTATATGTCAGAAAATGATTCTGGCTTGTTAAACACTATGGACATAAAAATTTCTCAAGATATTTATACGCAAGGGAATACAATGAAAACCAGTGATTTTCTGATTATATTGTGGCCGAAAGAGAATATTCATTAACATTTAGAAATCAAATTTCTCAATCGGCTATACCATCAATCTTTATGAATCTACTTTCACATCCGTCACGAAAATGGGGAAAATTAAAGAAGATCAGCATCACTAAGCTAGCAGCGGATATTAGGTATTCGATATATATCGAACGTCCAATAAATTTAAATGATCACGTACGTACGTGAATATGTTTCATGTAATTTCTTGATTTACGTTGAACAAGTCATTATTTTTATTTTGATGATTAAAGGAGAAAAATATTATTATTAAATTAGAGATTCGAGTTTAATCATGTCAAACTATCAATTAACGATAATATTGAACGAAACTCTTTGTCCTTTAAACTATATAAAATGTAGATATTATCGAAAACATCGTTACATCCAAATACCTAGAAGATAACTGTATCACTACGTTTAAAAGGATTACATGGTATGAAGTTATTGCCATTTATAAACAGTTGAAAATAACATCAATTAGATTTTTTATTCTTTTTAAAATCATTTTTAGTAAATCAAACAAATTTTCTGATTTAAATCTGAAACCGAAAGTATGGAAATTTACTTGCACTCGAAAAAGGCGAAGGAAGGAGCAGGGAGGGAGTCAGATACATACACTATTAAGGGCGTAGACACAACTACAGCCTGTCACCACCAACTTACAGCCTGGCAACTCCTGCCCACTACTCGATGCAAAAAAATTAAAAGTAAAACGACAAGACCAGACGTCGTTTTACATGGCCCAATAATAGGAAGCATTTTCTAAGCAAACACCTTATATAAACAACACATTACCACTCACCTTTCTCTCTCACACAAATTCCTTTCTATCTGTCGATCGGCTCTCTCTATCTTTCTTTCCCCATACGTGAAATTACGTTTCACTCCTCTCTAATTAATCTACAATGGGGATTTGCAGTTCGTGTGAGTCAACACACGTCGCCACGACCAAGGTTATATTACACGACGGAAGATTACAAGAATACCCTTACCCAGTCAAGGCTTCTTACGTATTGCTAAAGAACCCGTCATGTTTCATTTGCAACTCCGACGAGATGGAGTTCGACGACGTCGTTTCTGCCATTGAAGAAAATGAAGATCTCCTCCCCGGAAATATTTACTTCGCTTTGCCGTTGAGCCGGTTGAAGTACCCGCTTCAGGCCGACGAAATGGCTGCATTGGCCGTAAAAGCCAGCTCGGCTTTGATGAAGAGTGCAGAGAAATGTGGGTGTCGCCGGAAACATGTATCTCCGGTTGTGTTTTCCGGTGAAAAGTCCAGTAGGAGACAGAACGCTGTGAATGGAACCCGGCGTGCTAGTGATGGTAGAGGGAGCAGTAGGAAGTTTACAGGAATGTTGAGTGCAATACCGGAGTAGGGGTAGTTTAGGAATAATGTAAATATTTATCATCATAAATTAGGAATCCAATTCGAAAAGGAGCATGCAATTAGGTCGCTATTTTACAATTTTACCCTTCATCCGTCACCAATGTGAGGGATTGTTTACAATTTTACCCTTTTGAAGGTTGATGAGCTACACAAAAAATTAATTATTTGCACCTATTATATCCTTGTCACATAATTATATTTTTTAAAAAAGTCACGTTGAAATGTTAGTTAAGGAAGTAATCATATGCTCTAAGCTTAAATCACTGCGTACGTTATTAACTTAAGCACATAATAGTAATTTATTAGCCGACCATATAGCATGCCGATATTTAATTTAATTTTGAATATAGCATTTCAATATTTAAATTTTCATTGAAGGTAGCATTTCAATAATTTAAATCTTCATTAGTTATCCAAATTTAATTTTCTACCTCTCTGATATTTTCTTGTGATAGACGATAGTGACTAGGCATTGAATATAAAAATGTACATGTGAGATAATAACATTTTTCTACTCGAACATAAAAAATTAACAAAAATTTTATTTCGAATTTTTTTTTTAACATTTTGTTATTCAGGTGTTAGTTTTATTAATAAATACATATTTTCATCAAATATTGTTCCTATGTGACGGTTAATTTCATCAATTTTATATCGTCATTGTTAAACAAACAACACATCACGCGTTGACTAAATAAAAAACTACATACATCATCAATCTTGCCAAAATTTCCATTGACTCGCCACATAAACAATATTCAAGGAATGTATGATTTTATTAGCGAATCTATCGGACGGATATAAAAATGTTAGAAAAAAATGCGAATTAACGTTTTGTTAGTTGTTTTTCAATGTTTGGATAAAAAAATGTTATCATCCTGTCAAAATGACTATGACAAAGGCCTAATACCTTAATCTAAGTATATTTTTTAACCGAATTAGTATATCGCAAGATATATATTATATGTTTAATTATAAGATATCAAATGATCCAATAAGTAAATGAATTGCTTGTTCGAACAAAAGGAAGAGAACATAATTACTTGTTAATATTTTAAGGTCGTTGTTAAATGCCACTATAATATTCAATGTCATTTTCCTAATTCGAGATAATTAGTTACTTGACGGAACAACGGATGTTGTCAACATCGATAATTCTTTTATTTATTGAAAAAACATGTCCCATTCATGCAAATGTTTCACATCTTTGAATCTTATAATTTTTCCCCTTAATTTAATCTTCCAATATTATGATAAGAGATACTAACATCTAAATATATCAGGAATAATATCCACTCTGTATCGTGTGAACATTCCTAAAAATTATGATCAGATAAATCTTGGATATGTATAAAAAATAAACTGGTCGATCGTACTCCGTATATATATGTAACACAATTTTTTATTTATGTTAATATGTAAAATCCAACAAAATTACTGTCACAATATATAATGAGTTTAATGAGTCCATATTTGGACGAGTCCATTTGTCGAGCCGCACACTAACATGTAGAAGAAGGTGTGAATGATGTGTTGTCTAGCTAGCTACTCTATATTCTCTTATTCTCAAAACATACGATAATTTATATTTCGATACGAAATGAGTTATAATTCACATAACACGAAATATATCTACATGGCCAATATGAATAAAACCTAATATGGCTCGGAGTCTGGAGGCCTATCGACCAGCACATCCATAAAAACTCGGAACAAGATGTACATGGTCAAAGTTAGAACATGTGCATATAACAATCTCACAAAAAAAGAAACTTTATATACCTCTACTTATGACTCGTAAAACTACCTTTAATTACATACTTGGGAGGTTCAGTATATAAAACTCCACTATAAATAGTAGATAGTAACATGTATAGAGAAGGTAACTGAAATCCAATACAACGGGTGAGTTACATAAATGGCGGTGAACTTTAAAAGGTGAACACCAACAAGTATTCACGGTTTGTCATTGTCGGATGGTTAAGTATGCGATTAATTGTCACTAAAATTGTCCGGTGTTGTTATTGTCGGATGAAATCAAACGCAAAAATTTAAAAAAAAAAAAAAGAAAGAAAAACAAATCATCCGATTTTGAAAAACTCGAATGAAAACTGAGCATATCACTCAACGCGACAGTTTATGTATTAAATGTGTCATTGAAAAAATAAAAAATAAGATCATCCGAATTTCTCAACTCCGGATGAAAGCTCGAGCATGAAAACAAAAAAAACAACTTTTGTAATTAACCCATTTATGTCTACAGAAGACATCACTAAGTTTATTGACTGACAAAAGATAGTAATCGTAAGCCTTCCTTCCGTGAATATAAATATTATATATTTGAATAATCATACAATTCGATTCAATTCAAACCGGTTCATCTATTAATTCGAATCAATTCGATGCTATAATTGAATAATCATACAAATTGGATTTTATAATTAGTGCACTTATTAGATATAAAAGGGAATTAACTTACTATTACACGTAAATTAGATGTACGATTGAACGGTTTGATTCAAACCGGTTCATCTACTAATCCGAACCAATTCGATTCAATAATTGCATTATCATTCAAATTGGAATTTATAATTAGTGCACTTATTATATCTAAAAGGAATTAGCTTCTATTATACGTAAATTAGATGTACGATTGAACGAGTTTGATTCAAACCGGTTCATCTCCTTATCAGAACCAATTCGAGTCCAATTTGATGTAAAATGGAATTAGCTTCGAATTACAGTAAAGAGTTTATGATGGAGGACCGTCTCACTTCGTTGATAAATATTTGTATGACTTGAAGAATAAGAAAAAGATCCCTAGTTTCCTAGTAAGTAAAGTTTCGTATGAGGAGGATTATCCTAAACTTGCTATGCAAGAAAAGGATCATAAAGCTGCAGAAAGAAAGCTCAAGGACAAGAAGAATCCAGGAGAAAAGTTTAGGACCATTTTATGAAAAATGGAACTTGGACAGAATTTTCTGTGAAAGGGACCATGCAGAATTCGAGTTAAAGATCGAGGACTTGAGAAAATAAGCTGAAGATAAGGAAGATGAAAAGATTTCGGCAAACACAATTTTGATCATTTATTCCTTCATGCCTTTTCACACAAGTGTTTTAATTCCTATATATTTATTTTCTTGTTCTTTGATTTTCCAGATACATGAACAGCTTGTCTAAGAAACCAAAGAGTTTTGTGGTTTCTCGCAGCCAAAAACTTCACTATAAATATGTGTCCTTGTCATTGAAAATTCAGACGCTGAGGAAGAAAGAATGGAAAGCTTGATTGCTTCTAGTTTTGGGAAGAAACTTTAAATCATCCCAAGTTTGACTATAATTTCTGAAAATTATCACCAGTTTGTCGGTTCATCTATAAAAATCATTAATCATCCCTTTTTTCGGATTTTTGCGCACACAGCTCGACCTACTGACGTTCATCGACTTTTTCTGATTCGTTATCAGCTTGATTAGGTGATTCTTATTGCTGCTGGAAACTAGACTCAATGGGGCTACAACTTCCTTTTAAAATCATCCAATTCCGAGTCAAATTGAAGTTGCAATCATCGATCGAAATCAACCCTAGTTTTCTGCTTGCGAAGGAAAACTTCCTGATTTGTTTCTTGGTCGGAATCTGCTGGAACTCACTTGCTCCGGCCTTGTTCCTCCATCAGCTTACCTTACAAAGTTGTAGGCTTATTCAACCAATCCGATTATAAGCTTATTGAAACATTTCCGTGCTGTAGGCTTGTTGAATCCTTTCTGAGTTGTAGGCTTCTTGAAACAGTTCTGTAGTCTTGTTGAAGCCCTTCCGAGTTGTAGGCTTGTAGAGAGCTATAATATTGGTGTTCACTGGTATAATTAATTGTGCTTGTGTTACCTTTGTTGACTTATAATTACATAAATTTCCATAAGCAAAACATAAAAGAGATTTTTTACCAAAATGATTCTAATTATGAATAGTTTTTTTTTTTTTTTCTTTTATTTATGAATGGGTTATGAAGTTTTTCACATAATGTTTTTTCTTATTTTCCTTGTCTGAAGTTTTGATTTTGTTTTCGAGAATGTATATAGGAAATTCAGTTGTATCCTATGGAGAGGCACGAGCAAAAGAGAGTAAATCTCTATTCCTATTCTCGAAATACACTTTCTTCTCCTAAAAGCAACTTGTATGCAAAATATTAGCTACGTTTGATCAATCAAAGGAATTCCAATCACCACGAGAAGTCCTGTACGTCCCCGTTCTTTCTAATTAACAATTCATATATATATATATATATATATTAATTGAAGTTCAACATTACATAAGCCTAAACTCCGATGGATAACATGATCATTTTGCAGCTATTAAATTTAATAGCTTGAGAGCAGCGATTCAGGATGGGGATTTATAAATTTTTGTGCCCTCTGTGATGTCAATAACTACCCAAGGCTATCTCGTGTGATGATATGCTCGGTCGAAATAGCTAGAGTTTATTTAATTTCATCTCTGTGGTTAAGCCAAATTGAGAATGTTTCAGAATACTAACTTTTGTTATAACTTCGGTGGATGACATCCTCCTCACGTAAATAGAGTCTTTTTAAAAATAAAAATAAAAATGAATCAAGCAAGTAGTTTTGGCTATGCAACGCAACATTTTAGAGTACACGAAGATCGAAACACACAGACACACTAACTTCAAAAGAAAGACGGAAACACTAGAGAGGTCAAGTACTCTACTAACAAATAAATAGAGAGAACTTTTATGAACTACAGTACATACTTTTTAACGACAACATTAATCACACAAAAAATAAAATATTCAGATTGCACATCAAAATGTGGCACGATCCGAATCTTGATCCCATGTTTTGTCTGCTGAAAAGTACATTATGAGAATGGAAAAAAAAAAAGAAGAAGACGATATAATTAAACTACTTCAGAGCTTGCGCAATGACATGTTTTTTTTATCAGTCTCCTTGTTCATAACCTTGGCTACGGCCATCATGTACAAATTTGATATGGAAATGCACGAGGTTCTGAATTGCTATGTCTTCTACTTCTAGCTATGCTGGGACGCTAGATCTGCATGAAAATATGGGACGCCCACAAATAAGAGTAAGTGAACCAAGACATGTTGGACTGATTGGTTATTCGAGTAGACCTTCATCTCGGAAGTCGAGAGATCCACTCTCCGTGAACGCAATTGCATATTTGTATAGGTCGGAGAGGATTCCCCTTCTAGTAGTTCAAATCCATAGAAACATATATAAGAGTCAGTGTGTCCTATGATATTATCTAACAAATACACATTGTAACGTATTGACCAACAAAACTTTGAGAGCGAGATTTGAACACCCAATGATATTTTGTTTTCCATAATTAGTCCCTAACGTAACCCTACCATGTTTCATTGAATTATCCACTTGGATTAGCTCAACAAGAGTAGAGTTTGCCAAACATTAGCACAATCTAATTACACAGTGCTGATTATGTTACATTGGATTCTCATTCTTGCCCTGGACTTGGAGCTGTTGGTGCAGGCTCATTTGTGCTTTATGCCTTAGCATTGGTTTTAATATTTACTTTGTATTTGTTTTGATGCTGTTGATCTTTTGGCAATATTTAGGATTTCCTTGTTTTTCTTTGTTTGGAGCTGTATCCTAAACTTTGTTCTTATTTTAATCTCTATCAAAACAAAACAAAGTGCTGATTTTATCAGCATTCCATTACTACATAGCCAAGATAGAAGCAACCCATTATTATCAGTAATTCCTAGTTGTGGGTATTTGATCAACTCTTCTTTCTGTTAACTTTATCAAAAGCAAAGCAATAAGTTTATTGGGAATGGGCGATATTTGTATTTATAAAAGATGGATATCATTGCAAGGATGGGAAGGTAATCATTCTTTAGTTCAAGCAACTTTTACATACACATACATGAAACATTTTCTAGAGAAACCAACAGACCATATGGATAGATTTGCTTTGGATTCAAGCAGTGGGGTAAGAGGGTCTGCATAGCAATTCCACAAAGGCCTTCTGGGGCATCAATATCCCTTTCCATTCTTATGTAACCTTGTTCGCCCCAACTCACACCCACGAATTCTTCACCAACCAATACTTAGTCCCATCGTCATCGGTCCCATAACCGACCAATGGGACACCATGATCTAGTTCAGTGCCACATTCTCCTGTAAAGACACCACTGGAGTAAGATTGGAAGTCTGATCCTCCTGCATCGATGGCAACAGAAATCGGCTGCTTTGCAGCAGCCTTCAATAGAGCAGCCTCATTGTTTGAAGGAACATCTTCGTAACCGTTTATCTTAGCGGCAGAATTAGACGCTGATCCTTTGCAAATTCCATCGATTCCCTTGTAAGGGTATTTGGCTTCCGTAGTTAGGCCATTGTTTTGAATAATGAATTCGAAAGCATCGTCCATTAGTCCTCCATTACAACCTTGATCGGTTCCACTCGTGTCACAATCAACTAGTTCTTGCTCCGAAAGTGACATCAGTTTTCCGGTAGAGATTTGAGTAATCCCTTCCATAGCTGCCACAGCTGAGAATGCCCAACAACATCCTACATTGATAAAATTGTTATATAAGACGAAACAAAGAAAGTATTCTCTTCAGAATATAT
>JANIEQ010001616.1:0-11130 GCA_024708375.1 Oxalis stricta | reverse complement strand
AATACGAGAGAAATCTTGCTGTTATGTTACTGTGAGAACAGAGAAAAAACCTTGGCGATACTTTAGTCGCAGCTCTTTAGGAAAAGATTGAAATAATCATACACGAAATAGATGCTTATACGAACAAACAATTGATTTTCATTCACAAGCTCATTAAATTGAGTTACTCTTTTGTACAATAAAGTTAGTATTACTAACTTAAACAAAAATTTGGAATTATCTTCCACATATCTACAAGACTAAAATGTTGTGTCAGTGCTTCTCATCAACTCTATCTATTTAATTTAAGCATGAAATCAGGTCAAGGAAGATGTCTTCTCTGCATGGAATTGTGAGACCTCCCATTGGATGATCAAAACCGAATTCTTCTTCAGATTGACTTAACAAGTCCTGGAACTCAGGATGGTTTAAGTATGATATTGGGATGACGAATCTCTTCATTTGGTTATAGTCTCCGGCATAAACCGCAACGTAACCTTCTGGAACATTTGGAGAAGCTACAACACTTCCCCTTGATGAAGATCGTTGAAGGTTTTGCTTTCCGCTGATGATTCCAGACAAACGGAAACCCATTTTTGCTTTAGGAAGAAGAGAAAGAATTGCTCTTTAAGGAGAGATAGAATTAGTATATGTTTTGTTTCTCAGGAAATCGAACTTTTGAATTGGTTGCTTTTTCTGAAGCAAAAGAAACATGTATATATAGAGAGAGATTAAGTTTTCAATAATTCATTCATGAGGGCCTACCTGATATACAACTAGCAATCAAATTCCGCACTATGTTGCAAGCTGGTGCTGACCACTTGATCAAGTTAGGATGAGATTTAGGCCCAGTACATCCTCAGACAACTTCATGTGCAATATTTTATTTTAGACAATTTCATGTTCATAATCTAAGGTTCTGTTACACCTACTATAATGCTATGCTAAATCAAATTCGGTGGCGGAGTAATTTATGATGCTACAATTGAAAAACCCCACATATACTGCAGCCAAATATCTTAGACTATTTTAGAGCAATCATAGAAGCATATTCACTATAGCAGCTTTGGACTGTAATGGAGAAATCTTAAAGATTGCCGACTGGCGAGTAGATTAGTGTCTAGGACATGCTTGAGACAAAGTGAGTTGTATTCTTCTCGATTATCAACAGAAACAGGGTATTATGTCGGATATTAAATCTCCATGACTTTCTCTTAACCACATTTTTTACAATGGCAAATTGTGGCCCTGGTGAAACAATCTTGCAATGTACATAACGTGTTGTGATGATGAATTAATGGACAGAACCACATGATCTTTTAGTGCTTATGTCGCCGTTACCCAAATCAAATGCTTCTTAACCACTCACTCAGCAAATCAAATTTCAATATCTTACAAGTCTTCCTCTATATATATACACTAGACATTAATCATAAGACACAATAAGCACTGAAGCCTCATATTCTATTGAGATATACAAAAAGAAAAATCTAATCTCTCTCTTGTCCTTCATCTAAATTACAAACTCTACAATGGCAATTCGTTTTCCAAAAGGTCTCATGAATCCTAAAACCATCCTTGGAAGAGCGTCTCAGCAAATACCTAAAGGCTTTCTTGCTGTATATGTTGGTGAGAGCGAAAAGAAGCGGTTTCTCATTCCAATCTCATTCTTGAATGATCCTTCATTTCAAGAGTTGTTATGCAAGGCGGAAGAAGAATATGGATTCCAACATCCGATGGGTGGTCTCACCATTCCGTGCAGACAAGAAGCATTTCTTCAGCTCACTTCTGGCTTAAATGGATATTGATCTGGCAAAGATTAGTAGTGATCAAGGATACTAGAAGAAACAATTTTGTTCTTTCATTAGATACTTAATCCTCTTTTGAGAAGGATATATAGGCGTATATAGAATTATGTTCATCCTAGAACTCTTAACTGTATATTTGTCCTAGCAATAGAACATTCATTACAATTTAAACAAATTCATTTTGATTGCTACTCCAATATTACAATGGATCAGTTACTTTTGTTCCAAGCTACAAAGTTACTTGTAAAAATAAATCAACCAAGCTAATGCCCCATTGGCTAATTCTAACACCGTATCCGACAACAGTAACTGGAATGGTCTAATTTAGAGCTACATGGCCCCGTAAAGATACTCGTTTTGGAAGATTGGATGTGAAAATTGGATACCGGTTATTGGCAAGTGGCAATGAACCTGACTAACATTTATCAAAAAAATAAAACAACAGCAAAAAAACTAACAGCAAGTTCACCTAGACGAATTGTCAACTACAAATAAATAGATAAAGAAATGCATATAGTATATCTCATCCTCCAATGAGTTGTTCGTAAAGAAGAAAAGAAAGGATCCTTGAATTACCATTTCAGTGAACACTCAGGAAACTTTATCCATCCCAAGTGCATGAGATACCGCACTCGCATCGTCTAGCACAATTAAGTTCTCTATAGCTCATAGTCTATGAGCTGTTTATGTAATGAGTAGTAGACTCATTTCCTCCTTTAGTTTTTTGTTTCGTCACTTTTGTTGAAATGGATTGTTATTGAGTTGGTTGATCTTATGGATTTGCAATGAAATTCTGTTTTCAAGTTTTTCTTAAAGTCTGAGATACAATAATTGAAACTGATCTATGAGTAATTATAAGATTGTGAAATAGGAAAACAGAGGCGAGGCAGATCTTTATGATGATGTTATGAAAAATCTGATTCATTCAACTTGAAATTAGCATTCATATTAACAATTGATTCTTATTAAGATTCCTAAAATTAATGTATACTATTCTTAATGTTGCAAGCTAGTGCTGACCACTTGATCAAGTTAAGATTAGATTTGAGCCCTTTTTGTATATCGCAATAGAATATGAGGAAGACTTATAAGATATTGAAGTTGTTAAATTTACATAATTTATTGACGAGGGCCTACGTGTTACACACAGCTGGATATCAACTTCCCTCCACATGTTGCAAGCTGGTGCAGACCTCTTGATCAGTTAAATTAGATTTTAGCCCCACATAATCCTCAAGACAACTTCATGTGCAAATTATTTTTGGAGACAACTTCATGTTCATAACATAAGGTTGTGTTATATGCACCTATTATGCTGATCAAATATAGGTGTCCAGGAAATAATTTATGATAATAAAATTAACACTCCACACAATTTTAAATAACCAAATATCTTATGAAGATTGCCGTCTGACTGGTAGAAACGGAGTGTTCGACATGCTTGCGACCACAAAGGTCTAACTATCAACAGAAACAGTCTAATATGTCTGATCTCAAATCTCCATGAATTTTTTTCATAATAATGGCAAATAAAGTGGAGCCCTCATGAATTAATATTGCAATATAGATACTGCCTTGTGAGGAATATGATCTTTTGTTGCTTATGTCGTCGTTACCCAAATTATGCCTCCTCGGTCTTCATTATCTATATATACACCCTAAGACATTAGTCTTAATTAAGGTACTTTACTATGGCAATCTGTTTTCCCCAGTCTGGCGAATGCTAAAGCCATCCTAGGCAGAGCATCTCTAGAAATTCCTAAAGGATTTCCTTGCTGTATATGTTGGTGAGAATGAAATAAGCGATTTCCCATTCCAACCTCATTCTTGATTGATCTGTCATTTCAAGAGTTGTTACTTGCTATCCAAGGCCGAAGAAGAACATTCCGACATCCTATGGATGGTCTCACCATTCCATGCAGAGAAGAAACATTTGTTCATCTCACCACTACCTTGGTTGATCAATCTGGCTATAGTAAGGAAAGTAGAAAAAACAATTTTATTCTTTCATTAGATAGTACTTTTCCCTCTTTTGACAAGGATATATAGGCATATATAGAATTATGTCCATCCTAGAAACTCTAACTTATTACAAATCCATTCTCAATTGCTACTTCATTACAACGGTTCGTTACTTTGGTCCAAGCTATAAAGTTTTACTTGCTAAAAATAAATCAACCAAGCTAATATATACTCCCTCGGTCTTATTCTAAAGGCGTAAAATAAACCCTTTTGGAAAATTGGAACACAATACCATCAGAATCTATTGCAACGGATACTGAGATACAGCTATATTAGCATGTGACAATCAACCTGTCTAACATTCATCAAGGAAAACAGAAAAGGCAAAAAAAATAAAAAAGTCAGCCAAATTCACCGGGAACGAATTGCCAACTACAAATAAATAGATTATAAATAAATACAAAGCTCATCCAATGAGTTGTTTATAAACAGAATAAAGAAAGGATTTGCTTAAATTGCCATTTCAATGAACACTCACGAAACTTTATCCATCCCGAGTGCATCTCATGAGATACGGCACTGGCATTGTCTAGCAAAAGTAAACTCTCTTTAAAATATCTAAGGTCGTATCCAAAAACAAAAGATTCCATTTGGACAACATCAAGCTCTTTGGTTTTACCACTCTTGCACACAACATCCCCAATATCCAGAATCCCTTTTATACGATTCAATTTTGGAAGGGTACCAAATAGATCTCTTGAATCGTGTTTCCATATCATGGTCCATGACTCGCATCGCCATAGTCTTTCATCACCCATATCTCTTTATTAAAATCAGCGTGACTACAAATCGCAAGGGAAGTTTCCTTATACATTAATAATCTCAAATTTTCATGGTTTGTCAATTTCTCAAGCTAGACTATACATTTAAAAACTTCAGCGATCCACGTCAAAACCCAAAACCGACACATTCGTCGTTGCTGCCAATCGCTATAGCACTTCACCGTGGTCACGGTATCCGCCGAGCACACGTGTCACGGCAGTTTTCGTTTGGTTGGCTATTTTCGTCAAACCTCATTAATTCATCGATATGATACGATCCTCATACAATCCGATTGGGAAACTAGTTATATGATTTAATCCTGGTTGATTTGTTCCGATTTTGATGAAGATTTGATTTGATTTGAAGTATATAATTAGTTTCCTAATTGGAATAGGAAACTAGTTATCAAAAGGGAAGTCAACTAGTAAAAGGATTCTTTTGTGTATCAATTCCTATTTCAATGAGGATTCCGTTCGAACTTGCAAGAAGTATAAAAGGGAGGACTCACTTCACTAGAAAGCATCCTTTCACGCTTCTTAAAGAGAATTAAGAAGATCACTTAGCAAGCTAGAGAGAGTCGTGAGCACAGTGGAGTGTTAGGACCTCGTAGATCCGCAAGAGGGTTGCGAGCAAGCCCTTGTCCGGATTGACAAGGCAACGGAGCACGTGTATCCGAAAGAGGGTCGCGTAAAGTCCTCACCCGTTTGGTGTAGGCATCATTGTAAGTCCTAATAGTTGAGATTAGGCCGTTTAGGTAAGCAAAGAGTACACTTAGGAAAATAGGAGATAGGTTATAGATGAGCGAGTTGTAACCACAAGTATTGTCCTATTGTTCCAAGTATAGTGGAATGTCGTTTACTTCGGGCTTGGCCTCGCAGAGTAGGGAAACCGAACTCGCGTTAACAATTTTCCGTGTTATTTACTTTATCGTATCGTTTTCGTCATCGTGCTCACAAGTGCCCGTGAGCACACCTATTTTTATCCGTGCTAAAATTCCGTCGCTAGCACAACTGCGCTAATCTGTCGTAACAGGTCGGAATACGTCCTTCAAGTGGTATCGAGCGGGCTCAAGAAATCTCTTGAGAAAAGATCTTGCGATATCCGACCATGGATGACAAAATTGAAGAGGGCGGTTCAACCATTCGTCCTCCCTTGCTTACGGATTCCAATTATGACTATTGGAAGCACAGGATGAAATGGTTCTTGAAAAGCCAGGATGAAGCTATCCGGGATGTCACACGAACCCGTGGACACCGCCTATCGCCACCGTAAATGGTGTGGTCACAGTGAAGAGCAAAGACCAAGTGGAGCACAGCTGAATCAACCACCGTAGCAGCGAATAGCAGAGTCGTGGGCATTATTCAAGGTGTCTGTTCGTCCCAAGTGTGTTCAAGATCATTCAGAATCTTGAAACCGCCAAGGAATCATGGGATGCCCTTCAACTCACATATGAAGGATCAAAATCAGTCCGACAATCAAAACTACATCTCATCTCTACCAGGTTTGATTCTCTAACCATGTATGATGATGAATCTATTGCTGATTTTGAAAAAGAGATTCGTTGCATTGCTAATGAATCCACCGCTCTTGGCGAGGTAATTCCGGAGTCCAAACTCGTGAGAAAAGTGTTGATCTCACTACCGGAGAAATTTAGCTCGAAGATGGATGCAATCAGTGAATCTACCGATTTCGAGAACTTGCGGTTTGATGATCTAATGGGAAAGCTCGAACCCATGAGATGACTTTGGCAATGAGGAAGAAAGATAAGTCCAAACCTAAACCTAAATCTGTTGCCTTTAAATCTGATGTGGTCACAGCACTCGTTATCACAGAGTGAGCAACAAATCAGTGAGCAGTTAGCACTTTTAATGAAGAATATGGAAAAGATGTTTGAGATGTTCACCAAGGCAGAATCTAGTAAAGGAAGAACCAGATTTGAGGAAGAAAAGATACAAGTGCCATGCATGTCAAGGTTTTGGTCACATCGTCGCCGAGTGTGCTAACACTCTTAAAGAATAAAAAGAAAGTTCTCGGAGCGACATGGAGTGATGAAGAGTCCAAAGTGGAAGTGAGAGTGAGTTTCCTGCTTATAAAGCGTTTACAGCTCATACACCCGTGAGCACAGCTCGTGAATCCGTGAACACGTACACCGTTAGCACAGATAAGAAAGAGGAAAACTCAAGTTCGTACGAGTACTCGGATAGTGATGATGATAGAGATATACATGCCGCCTTCAAAGATCTTCTTGAAAAAATGGTTGAATCCCTCGAATCAATCACTTGCTTTCCGATGAAGTTCAACAACTTAAAGAAGAAAGGAAGGATTTCGACAAGGTGTTTGAAAAATACGAAACCGAGATTGGTCAATTGAAATCTAAATTGTCGAATCCGAGAAGAAGCTAGAACAAGCCAATCGTGCACATTAAAAAGCTCAATAAAGGAAAAGGTTGAAGCTAGCCAGCTTCTAGATAGTAAAGCAAACGGTCACGACACAAGAACACGAAGAAGGATTATCCGTCACTACCGCAACAAACCCGGGCACATTCGTCCTAAGTGTTATATCTTACAGGATGATATTCGAAACCTCATTGCTTCGAAACCAAGAAGACATCCAAAGAAGAAAGTGGATATCATACATCATTCTCAACGACGTATCCGGGTAGAGAAGAAAGATGTGAAACCTGGACATATCGTAACCGAAAAAGTGCCGACCTATCGTAACTCGTGAAAGGTCGTCCCGTGCTCACGAGTGACTCCTAACGGTAGGTACAAAGATTGGAAAAAGGAGAAACAAGCTAAGGCTGGAATGGGAGTTAGAAAGGATGACGAACCCGTGTTTAATCAACCTCAATCTATTGAGAACACACCTGGTGTGGAAGCTTTAGAAACCGAGGGTGTTAGGCAGGAATGAAAACACACCTAGTGTGGAGGCATCTCCCGTTCGCACAGATTTCAGGAACGTCCAAGAAACCATGCCTCGCCGTCTCAAACCGAATGTGTATCCATCAACCGAGCTCAAAAGAATCATTCGCCTAAAGACATCAAAAGTGGTGGCCTGGAGCAAGGTGTGTTGACGGTCTCCCGTGACAACACCAAGGTCGTAAACATATCGAAAAATCCAAGACAACACTCCAAATCGAAGCACATCCAAGTTCGTCACAACTTTATTAGAGAACCTGTAGAAGAGAAGAAAGTGGCCTTGGAATATGTCTCACATGAAAAACAAATAAAGAAGCTAGATGCAAGTCGTTTTGAGTTCTTGAGAGGAGCTCTCGGACCTTGCTCTACAACGTGAGAATTGAGATAAGTGTTTCATTCCACCGTATATACCATTTTAATTATTGTTTTATTCTTTCTTTTTGATAAAAAGAAAAAAAAGAAAAAAAATAGAAAAAAAAAATCCAAAAAGGTTGGAATGTGTTCCTAATGTTAGGGAACAATGATTGGGCTATGACAAGTTAAAATCCAAGGAGAAAGCCCGATGAGATTATGAGAAGTCTCTGGTTTGCCTCGTTGTTGCCGCGGATCCCGTTATCACAGAGGATCCCGTTGTTGCCGATTTCTATGGTAACCCTCAAGCTGAGGGGGAGGCTCATGCTAAGGGGGAGTTCCTTCATTCTCATGTTGAGGGGGAGTTCCATGATAAATATGCTGCAGCTAAGGGGGAGCAACAAAATATCTCTCCATCTAATATGGAGAATGTCGAAGACACCGTGCCGAAGACAAGTGTTGTCGAAGTACTCGTGTGCACCGGCCATCGATCCTTAAACGAAAAAAAAGATGCAGTGACATGGTCTCGTCTTTCATCAAGTTTATTCTCTCCTAACGGTCTCTTTGGCGATTTCTTGACAAAAAAGGGGGAGATATATGTGTGTCCGCACATGGTTACTCACCGTGTCTCTTGGGTGTGTTTACACAAGTTGATTCTTTTGCATTATTACTAGTTTCCAGGGACTTGTTACTTTCGTCTCTTGGTGTTTCCACTGTGCATGCTTACTCACGTGGGGAGTTAGGTATCGTACGAAGGATCTCGGAGGTTTTTGCCAAAAATGCCAAAGGGGGAGATTGTTGCCGCAAACCGCTCGGGCTCTTCACCTCGTGGTCACGGATCTCGCTGACACAGTGTCCGGAGCAGCTTTCGTGAGTTGGCTATTTTCGTCAAACCTCATTTATTCCATAATATATGATACGATCCTACAAGATAAATCAGATTGGGAAACTAGTTAATGGATGAATCCTGGTTGATTTGATTCCGATTTGATGAATGATTTGATTTGATTTGAAGTAATAATTAGTTTCCTAATTGAAAAAGGAAACTAGTTATCAAAAGGGAAGTCAACTAGTAAAAGGATTCTTCATGTGTATCAATTCCTATTTCAGAATGAGGATTCTGTTGATTCGAACTTTGCAGCAAGTATAAAAGGGAGAAGACTCACTTCACTAGAAATCATCCTTTCACGCTTCTTAAAGAGAGTTAAGAAGATCACTTAGCAAGCTAGAGAGAGCCGTGAGCACAGTGGAGTGTTAGGTCCTCGTAGATCCGCAAGAGGGTTGCGAGCAAGCCCTTGTCCGGATTGACAAGGCAACGAGAGCACGTGTATCCGAAAGAGGGTCGCGTAAAGTCCTCACCCGTTTGGTGTAGGCATCATTGTAAGTCCTAATAGTGAGATTAGGCCGTTTAGGTAAGCAAGGAGTACACTTAGGAAAATAGGAGATAGGTTATAGATGAGCGAGTTGTAACCACAAGTATTGTCCTATTGTTCCAAGTATAGTGGAATGCCGTTTACTTCGGGCTTGGCCCCGCGAGTAGGGAAACCGAACTGCGTTAACAATTTTCTCGTGTTATTTACTTTATCGTACTCGTTTTTCGTACCGTGCTCACAAGTGCTCGTGAGCACACCTATTTTAATCTCGTGCTAAAATTCCACTGCTAGCACAGCTGCGCTAATCTGTCGTAACAGGTCGGAATACGTCCTTCAATTGCCATGTGCAATCAAATGCAGCGCGCCATTTAAAAGTGTAAGTGAAGGTCCTCTGATTTGAGACTGAGATTGGCTTCTTGAGGTATAACTCTCCAAGAATGTGCTAAGCGAGAAAATATCAGCCGAGGGCCTACCATAGACACTGAGATTTAAATAGTAACAGACGATTCTGATCACGTGATAGTCATTTATGGCTGAATCATACCAAAACCCAAGATATTGTGTGTGACAGAGACAACCTGCAGGCTTTGGGGAGAAAATATTAGGTTCTGGAAGGATTATAAACTTCTCAATAGTGGATTCCATAAAACAATGCTCCAAGCCACGTTGACATAGCATAGAATGCCATTGCTATTGGAAACAGCAGAATCACTGCTGGCACAAGAAAAGTGAGACGTGCAAAGATAGTCAACACTGAAGCACTTATAAATAATCAAACCTGTCATTGTCGTCCACATGCAACTGAAAATGGGTGTAGCCTGTCCTGAAGAGCAAGTAGATGGGATCGATGTTTTTATTTTTGTTGTGAGAGGAAACGAAAGAAGGGATTTTTATGAGAGATAGCCAATTCTTGTTCACACACATACAAATTCCGATACTTTTTATCAGAAGTCTGCAGAAGATTTTCAGTAGAAGATCTTCTGGTATAGTGTCCATCTTTAAATAGTCCGATGTAAACTGAGTTTTGTTTTCTTAGAATGAAACCCTAGTTTATAAGTCGCAAGCTTCAGGTGAGGGACTTTATTAAACAAAATACGTAACGTTGAGGATGTGATTGCTGCCAAACAAAATAAAAGGATGTTCGAGGTAGATCCAAAACTATTAATCTTAACCTATTCAAAGTCAATAATATAATACATATATGATAATCAACTTAATTTTTTTTTTAATTTTCCAGATCTGTTGGATTCTTTCTACTGTGGCTTAGGAATACAATAGCAACGAAATATACTGAGCCGAGGGAAACGTGGCGAGGCCTTCGCAACTCTTAATGGGAAATTTCTTACACATGTCGAAATGTGAATGGGGCGTGTAAAAAATGACATGTTACGTCACGCGCACAAAAATATCTTCTTTTTAATGAGATATACTTAATAGTTTAAAAAATGATTCTTATAAACTTCAAATATATAATGAAATGAGCAACTGGCTTTCTCATCCTAAAAATTCCTAGTGTAACACTCATATCTTTTCCACAACAAAAGTTTGGGGTGGGACCGTGGACTTCATCACTATATACAAAGATGTGACTTCTCTTGTTCTACTCCAGCTACCCGATTATAGTTTAAGCGAGCATTAAGATTGATGATGATGTCTTCTTCATGGGAATTGTGAGACCTCCCATAAGATAATCAAAATCAAATTGGTTCCTCCGATTTACTTAACAAGTCCTGGAATTCAGTTATGGTTTAAACAAGTCCTTTAGGAACATTTGAAGAACTTCCTTTGATGAAGATCTGTTGAAAGTTCTGCTTTCCACTGATGATTCTTCTGGGCAAACGAAAAACCCTCACTGCTTTAACTTATCAAGAGAGTTTCATATCAGACTAGTAATTAAAACCACATCCAATTATATTG
>JANIEQ010001610.1:0-12498 GCA_024708375.1 Oxalis stricta | reverse complement strand
TAATTCCGTACATGCTCGTGATGATATTGGTTGTCCCTGTACACATCCCGAAGATGGTTCGCCCAATGCATAAGTTGGCTCAACTCGTCGCTCTGCAAATAAATACCCCATCACATAAACAATGAATTAATATTAGTACAAGTACGTATCGCTCAACGAATGATAACTTATTAAATAAATCGTACGCACCAGGGCATGCACCGAATCCGTGTGGCCATGGTAACCTCCTGTGTCCGGCTCACGACCGGGCTCCTGCACAAAGCGGACGGTCTTGCCAAGGTACCACTCCCGATATGGCGGCACAACAGTCGGGTGAGCTGTCCGGGGACCCTCCACGACATGGTTGGCCCGAATGTGCCAATCATGAACGTAAACAGCATGGACTCGTTCCCAGTTCTTAACGTGGGACGACCTCTTTATCCGGTGCAACCTGTCGGTCTCGATCTGATTTAAAGGAGCCTCCGGCACAATTTGCAGGCGCCCAAACTGCCGCATGACTCTGTCGGGATAGTGCCCCTCCACAATATAGAAATAGTGGAGGTATGTCCTCGACATCCATATGTGCTCGCCCGACGGCATCCATCCGGTAGACCGAGCATGTGCTCGGCGTAGGGTGTCCATAGGAACTGAAACGAAATGACGAAAGTAATTGTTAAAAATAAATTTATATTTTGAAAAATAATATTCCAAAAGATTTAAAATACCTGTGACGAAGTCATCATGGACAACTGATCTCTGTAAGCCACGAGGGCGTGGCTTGTAATATTCGTTCTGGACAAAGGTCTTGTCCACCTGCGTCAATTAAAAGTTCAGTAATACGTAAGCCATAAACGTATGGTCGCAAAAATAAATAAATCATGAATTTAGTTATAAATTTAAATGTACACGAACTTATCGTGCAAGCAAATGGGAAGTCGACCGGCGCCTCATGTCCTCGACGAAACCTGGGCTCGACCTTAAGAATCCTCGTCCATGCCCATGATCGCACGAGTAGCCCGCACATGTTCGTATAGTGCTCTCCGGAGCGGGCGGAATCGCACAATGCGCGGTACGTGTAGGAAAGCACGGCGCTGCCCCAGCTCAAACAACCGCAAGCCTCTGGGTCTTCTAGGAGCCGTAGTACGAAGAGATCGATCTTGTTCTGGCTCTTATCGGGAAGAAGCAACCAGCAAGCAAGAATGCGAGGTGGCATCGCGCCCTCTGCAGCGCCTCCTCGTATGTAATATCAACACGGTCGCGATGGCGCTCCAGGTGGGTCCTAAGGCTAGCGAGCCGAATACCGGTCTTCCCAGTCCTTTCCGGCACACAGCCCAACAGCCTTCGCGAGATACCCGTCGATGTCGGCGGGATACGACTCGCTACCCGTAACGGGCAAACCGTCAACACGCAGTCCCAGCAACACCTCAACGTCCTGCAGCGTGATGGTTGCCTCGCCTATGGATAGATGGAAGCTGTGGGTCTCGGGCCTCCATCGTTCGGCAAGTGCCGTCAGCAGATGATGGTCGTACTCCATAAATCCTATCTTGGAGACCAATCCGAAACCCATCATCTCTATATACGCCATGACCCGAGGTATGCGATAGACGTCATCCCGCATACACTCCCGAAGAAAGCGTCCGCTCTCCTCACAAGCAGTGGCCTATCATGCTCCTCGTGGGACGAATAAATGTCACGCGATTCGTGACTGCGGCTGAAACCACGGTAGATCGGGCTCACTAGGTCCTCGCGGAATCCAGGAAGATCTCGCCGCCATAATCTGTACAAAAAAATAAATAAATGAGTCCTCTAAAATAAATCCACATATTTTACAAATCAAGCATTATAAAATAGATACACAATTAACACCTCAAACTTGCAATACATTTCATCTAAAACCTCATACTTCATCCGAAACGAAAATCGAACTGAAAAAACCCAACCGAGGAATCGATCCGAAACGGAAAACCGAACCGAAAAATCAAACCGAAGAATCGAACCGAATCGAACCGAACCGAACCGGACCGAACCGAACCACATCCAACCGAACCAAACCGAACCAAAACATACGAAATCGAACCGCAATAACCCCCGAAACGAAACAATCGAGCAAAAACCCTACCCAAACGTAACGATCGGACCAAACACACTACCCTAAACGATCGAGACTTCCTAAAGTAACAATTTGGAGAAATTTCGACGAAATACATGATTAAATTGGTTAAATACGCTAAATTTCAACCAAATTTAAAGGAAAAAAACAAAAAATACCTTATTTTCGAGTACTTGACGAAAGGGAGAAAATTTCTTAACTCTTTTTAAAAAAAATTGAAGGTTCGACGTCCGGATTTGAACTTTTCGAAACAAGGGAGAAAATTTTTATTTTGTAAAGAGGAGAGGGGAGAAGATAATGTGATGCGAGGAGGAGAGGAAGAGAAAGGGACGGGACGGATTAGAAGTCTTGAATCCGGATTTGAAATTTCCGAAACAGAGAATTCATTCCAGAATTCAAGTTTCCGAAACAATGCATGTCTGACACGTGTCCAAAGGGTTTCGAAACGTGATTGCATGTTTGACACGTGTTCATTCCGCGTTTGAACTTTTCGGACCGAATCGAATTAATTTCATTCCGTGTTTGAACTTTTCGGACCGAACCGAATTAATTTCATTCGTGTTTGAACTTTTCGGACCAAAACGATGTTTCATTACGTGGCGTTTCGAAACGGGTTGGAATTAATTTCATTCCGTGATTGACGTTTCCGGAACTAACTAATTAATCCTTCCCCTTTCTAAATTCAATCTTAATTGATCATTAACATTAACAGTCTCGGAAATTCAATTTCCAGGACAAGTATAAGTGTTTACTTAAAAAAAATTTGATAAATGTCCACGAATTATAATGGAAGTGTATACAATTATAAAATTTCTGGTTATGTCTCAAACTCTACAAAGCCTTGCCTTAAACAGGACGAAGTTGGTGAACAATCCATTTTTCCCTATTTCTCCGTACGATCAAATCCATGCTGGAGTCGTATCATACCAGTATCATATTTTTTACCAACATCTGCATACAGTCCCGTGGCTTAGCCACGGATAACTACTAGTTATCATTTATTTAGGCACATTAATCCTACATTCCTACTTTTAACGTTTCTTAAGAAAAAAAAATGTGACAAAATTGAATGTACAATAATTTCCCTTATATGTGGTATTTCTTATATTAAGAAAAATTTGATTCTACAACTACCAGTACATGCATTCAGTAATTGAACTGAGTTTGAATCATATTGATAATTGTAATCATAAATACCCCCAAGGACCAAGGCCATATTCATAGAAATACTCCAAAATTACTACTATAGCAAATAATTGGCACATAATTACAAATAATTAAATGGCACCAGTAGTAGCAACCTCCTTACTATTCAACGTCCATCGTCGCGAACCAGAGTTAATCCGTCCTGCCAAACCAACTCCACACAAGCTAAAGCCGCTCTCAGACATCGATGACCAAGAAAGTCTCCGATTTCACGTCCCAGTGATAAACTTTTACGGCCACAATCAAGCCATGGAAGGAAAAGACCCCGTGAGTGTTATAAGGAACGCACTCGCGGAGACTTTAGTTTTCTATTACCCATATGCGGGGAGGCTCCGAGAAGGCCCTAGTAGGAAACTCTTTGTGGACTGTACTGCGGAAGGTGTGCTCTTCATCGAAGCCGACGCTGACGTCACTCTCGAACAATTTGGTGATTATCTTCAGCCTCCTTTTCCATGCTTTGACCAGTTGATTTATGATGTTCCAGGATCCAGTGCAGTATTGAACGCTCCATTGATGTTAATTCAGGTAAAATTCATACTACATTTTAAAATTAAATTACTCCTTCGATGACCATTAATAATTTGTAATGATGTTATCTTAAACATATCAAGGAAGGGATGACAACGTCGCTGGTCCCTTGTTATCTATCTGGCACAACATTTGTATTGAGACTTGCAGCCATCCATACTCTCAACTTTAGAAAGCATCTAAATTCATAAAGGGTGGAGCCAAAAATTAAACGTGCTCAGAAGTCAAGTCACTACAACAAAACATTTTTTTAAGCTAAATTTAACCAAAATCTATTAAATTGAACTCAAAAATAAAACTTTTAATAACTAAATGAGAGTTGGTTTATCTATATATTATATATAAAATTTATTTTTGATTTTTTTTTAATTTCAGAAATATATTATTTTATTGTTTATACAAACTTAATAAATAATGTTATATTTTTTAAATCTAAAAGAAAATCACTAGCACATTAGTTTATATTTGAAGACTAAATGCTGAACTAAGTAGATATAATTTTACAGTCTAAATAACTATTTACTATTAGATCGATTTTTGCAATTATATATTTAAGGTGATTAATATTTTATTTTACATAGATATGATGGAACTGAATAAATATGATTAACGAGGTGACTCGATTGAAATGTGGTGGTTTCATATTCGGCATCCGCGTCAATCACACTATGAGCGACGCTGCCGGAGCAAAACAGTTCTCATCCGCAATGAGCGAGATAGCGCGTGGGGCACAATCTCCGTCCATCAAACCAGTATGGATGAGACACGTGTTAAATGCTAGGGTTCGACCATGCGTGTCTCGCAAGCATCACGAGTACGACGAGGTGACAACAGATGATCATCCAATTATAGCTCATCCCACGATTCATGGCATGAGCCATCGATCTTTCTTCTTCGGATCAACTGAAATATCAACTCTACGGGAACACGTGATGTCGAACGTTCCACATTTCACAACTGTCGAACTCCTAACGGCTTTCTTATGGTGTTGCCGAACAAGTGCACTTCCGTTCGACCCTGATGAAACGGTGCGCATCGCTGTTAATATGAATTGTAGGAATAATAAATGGAAACATGATCCGATTGTGCCAGCAGGCTATTACGGAAATGCCTTCGCATTTCCCTTAGCATTGTCCTTCGGCAGGAGAATTATGTCAAAATCCGTTAAGTTATGCGCTAGAATTGGTTCAAATGGTCAAAGAAAATTTCGACAAGGAATATATACAATCCGTGGCTGACCTTATGGTGGTGTCCAAAGGAAGGCCGCAATTAGCCTTGGTTGGGACCTACTTGGTGTCCGATGTGACACGTGCCGGATTAGAATCGGTGGATTTCGGATGGGGAAAGGCGGTCTACGGTGGTCCTGCAAGTGCTGGGATAGGGGAAATTCCTAGTGTAAGCTTTTACGTACCATTTCAGAATAAGAAGGATGAAGATGGGATTGTGGTCCCTATCTACTTGCCTGGTCCTGCCATGGATCGATTTGCTAAAGAACTTGATATCGTGTTGGGGAAAGATCGATTAGAAACCAGGGTTGATCTGTTTGAAAAACCTAATGATCATTGGTGTAAGATTTACGCTGCTTCGTAAAGTTAATAAACAAAGTGAGTACTTAATTACCATGATATTTTAATATTCTAATTAATGGCACGCATACTAGCATTATCTTTTTTTAAGAAGTTATAAATTCATGCAGCAAGTAATCCGTAAACTCTCCAATTAGATTTCAACATGTGGAATATTTATATCATTCAGCTTTTCATATAAATGATTTATATATTTTGAATTTATGACGTAATTATTATTATATGACAATTTAAACAACTTATATGGAAAGTGAATGAGCAAAATATTCCACATGGATGGCGTGGTGGTCAGTGAATGTAAGAATTTCTCATTTTATTAATACTGTAGTTGTCGTTTTTATGGATTTTTTTTTTCCTTTAAAATAGTTGTCTTTTGCAGTATTTTAATACACTTTTCCATATATACCTTCCACTAACTCTCACTCCCACCAATATGGCCCCTCAATCATTATTTTAATAAAAAAATATAAAGGATAAAATTATAAAGTAGAGAAAAATTATGTTAGTGTTATTGGAATGCTTGAAAATATAAAAAACGATAATTATTTAAAAGACGAGAGATAGTGTAATAAATGAGCACACAGAATGCACAGGAGAAATAATGTTTGTGACTTCGACGAGTAACATTCAAATAAAAAGAGAGAATCAATAGTGTTATAGATGGTTTTGTGCATAGAAATAAGGTTGGGAATTTGGATACACAAGTTTTGAGTTAATTGGCAATGAACGAATTGTTTTCAATTTTATCGCATGTAGGAAACCACAGAATCATGGAAGGAACTTCTGCTATTGAACACCAAAATCAATAATCTTACAATTACAGTAAAATTTCTTTCATCAGTATTCAATTGTTTACAATTCAGAATGATCAAATGACGTGGTGTGTATTATATACAAACTTAACCGATCGATCAGCGCACGAGCAATCGCCAGAAATTCTGTCGGCTAAAAATCAAGCCGTCTGTACATAAAGGAGATTCTTATATTTGTGTACTCTTGACACACTATTTAGCTTATGGATGGCAACATTGGATTCATGCCAAGCCCAGATCCTCCAGAAGTTCCAGGCTCAGCATGCTTCACTCTACCGAAATATCGGATATGGCGCAAAAGCCTAGCCAGGAAGGTGTTGTGGCATATCGTGGAGCTATCACACACAACAGCAACATGTTTCCGTGCCCTTGTTATCGCGACGTTCATTCGACGACTATCACCTAGAAAGCCTACAGCTCCTAAAGTATTTGACCGCACCTGCGAGGAAGATAAAAATGAAAACCCAAGTACATAAATATTTCATGATTCTCAAGAATATAATTTGATTTAACCTCAGAGCATGAGGTATGCCAACATTTTGTATAAATTACCCTTTACTTAAGGTTGAAAGACAAAACATTACGATATTAAATTACATATTTTAAACTTTCTTACTTCATTTTGTTATTCTAATGAAGTGTAACATAGGAATCTTAACAAACACGCTGACAACTAGCTAATTGTTACTATTACTTGCTAGAATATCTAGTTTAGACTATTCTTGTCATTATGACTATGACATAGCATAATAAGTGAAGTTGTTAATGCTGCTTAAATCAAGGCAATTGAGATAAGTTCTGAGTAAGCTTTCTAGTAAATCCATGTCAAAAAGGGTAAGACAACCATAAATCAGAGTACAATCTAATCTTTGAGCAGAATTGGTGACGATGAGCATATATCATACCATTGAGATAATTACAGCATCGGCTTCCCGACCTTGAAAGCTGTCGATAGTCGCAACCTCAACTCCATCAGCCCATGGAACCTCATCTAGCCTGTCCCTTAGCAGCTGGACCTGAGCAACGTATGGTGATTGAACTGCAATCGCAGCCGGCCGAACACCTAATGCCGAAACATAGAAATTATTAGAAACCATTAGATATATACAAAGGGCAATAAAACATAATTCATAGAATGCATAAAGTACTCTATAATGTAATCAAGGCTTCTTTTTGTATAGTTCTAAAGTTGATAAAACAATATCAATGAGTACAATTGATGGAGTAACCAAAAAAAAAATATATTTTCACATAATGTGTAGATGTAATAATTTAAAGTTTTTAGTATCCATGTACGCATGTGCAATGCTTGGACTAAAACTCTCTTGCCCTCTAAATAAGCCAAAAATAATGGCTATGCATAAATACAAATAGAGGCAGATATGTTTATGTCATCAAAGCAAATAAAGGGATAGCGAATAGAAACACAAGATTCTAAGTAGGATTTTGGGTCATATAGCCATCATGACACAGAACGATGGCAACTCATTTAAAAGTCCACAAACCAAATTTTAGATAATGGCACAAGGTAACGATACAGGATAACACTAACTTATTTACGTGTAATAGAAATACATACCTGCATAAATTAAAGAGAATACGTGCTGCACTACAACATCTGCCTCTCCTTCATTATAAAACGAGCCTGTACCAGCTGGGTCTAAATGCTCTTCACAGCCAACCGACAAACTTCCATATGCCATTCGTGTATCTAACAGTAACAATGGACATTGAGTAATCCATGTAGGCTGTGGAAGCAGTAATGTAACACAATTATATATTGGTGTTCTGATCTAAACTCACAATAGAATAAAAAATATCGGCAGGATGATCACAAAAAAAATATGGACGATTTCAGACTTCTACCTTGACAAATGGAGAATCTACAAGAAGATGAGAAGCGATATCAGGAGAAGATTTCAACATTCCACCATACATCTCTGTCGAAGCCCAACGAGCTATCGTGTCATTCATACGGTACTGCATTGTTAAGCTAGTGGCAAGAACACCTTCGTGTAAGGAAGCTGCTCTTTCTAGTAAAGATACACCGAGACCACCTTCTAATGCCTTTCTAGACAGAATAACTGGTGCAAGTTGGCATTGGTCACCAGCAAGTATACATCTTTTTCCTTGCAATATCGGAATCCAGCAAGAAGGTTCAATTGCCTGTGCAGCTTCATCGATAACGACAAGATCGAAAGTACCTAACCTTCTAACCAATGGATCAGCAGCTCCAGCATTGGTGCAAAGCACTACTTGAGCATTTCCTAGGACTTCCTTTACAGTCTCCTTTTCTTTCTTCTTCAATGCCTTTCCGAGCTGTTTCAAAAGTTGGCGAATGCCGGCTGCCAGAGAATCATCCTTTAAGCAATACCGAAGATCTTTCCTTAAATCTGATTTCTTCCTTTCGAATTCTGCCCGAAAACTTTCAAGTTTAGAATTCACAATTTCAGCCAGCGACTTAGAAGCTACAGCTGAAGAGATACGTGCTGGGTTTCCTACCCTTACGATATCTAAACCAGAATGTGACAGTTTATCCACCATGTTGTCGACAGCTGCATTCGTCGGCGCTGTCACGAGTACCCTTTCGCCTTGTTGAACAGCAAGCGTTATTAGTTCCTTGAGCAAACCTGTCTTCCCAGTTCCAGGAGGACCTTGGACTATCAATACAGGCCTATTCTTATTCAAACCCATAGCGATTGCCCTTTTTGTGAATCATCAAAGGTTTCACTTCCCAATTTTTCATCCACTTTAGCTTCAACCCAATCCACCAAATGATTCTCTTCCAGCCAGGAAACATCTTCCTGATCTCCAAAAAGTGTTGCGCACAACATTGATTGAAGGATTCTTCTTCTGTAAACCATGTTTTCGAAGCAGCATAAGGAGCTTCGCAGTTGCGCTGCCATGGAAGAAATGATCAGGTAGTAAGTAAATAAAGCTAACTGTCTTTGATAAAAGATAATTAAAGATGTATAGACTTTCTAAGCTTTTATAGAAAAGCATCTTAAGAATGAAATGAGAGAGTAAAGCCCTATATAAAAACCTCGTAAGTGAGTGTATCAGCCAATCCTGGGATCCTATCAATACGCACAGTCTTGCCAAAGAGCTTAGAAAATGTAGGATCACCATGACGAGATTCTAATGCCACGCTAATGCTGCATCCATCATCTCCGAGGTTATTAACAAAACCCTGCATGCAAGAAGTTGCAGCCTGCTCCTCTGCTATCACATATCCTAACACAAACCATGTCTCCAGGAGACAGCGTTGTTGGTGGCAACCGATGATTTCCCTCAACCCTGAACTGTACCAAATGCATTCCTCCCTAAACCTGTGTTCACATCCCAATTCCCAAAAATAATCAGACTAAATGCGTCACATAGTCCAATTGAATACATTTACAATTCTGTAAACACTGATCAATTAAAATACAATTACATTTCTCCTAACCCTTAAGGTTTTTTTTTAAATTTCTAAACAAGAAGGGACAAACCTCAGGAGGTTTTAAATTTTTTCCTCAACAGTTATAGTCAGATCATTGATTTGAAGAAAAGCGAAAAAGAATATGGAAAGCAGGAATAAATGGTTACAGTAACAGTATTCATTAACTACTAGCCAACCTGTGGAAGTACTAACTGCATACAAATTGCAAATTGTATCACAAAGCTCTTGTTGTGCCTGGCCATGGCGAACAAGAAACTCAATCGGCTTTGATGGGTCAGAGCTCTCATCAGGGGTGGGCACAGCATTTAACTCCTCCTGTGTATATTCCAACTCAGCATCCCTCTCTACACGAAGAAGTTCTGACATAAGCTCTGTAAACTCATCGATCCTGCTTTGTATTTCCTTTGCCTTATTCAAATCCATCCCCAAAACACCTTGCCTAGGCTTTTGCTCCTTACGAGCAATCGCTTTATGTTGAGCTGCAAAAGAAACATTGTAAGCCCAAACTTATTCGATTTAAGAAACTAGTAATTGCTTTAATACACCTCCATCGATAAATAATGCATGGACTTTGCCAGGAAAAATAACTACCAATTATGAACATTGGAGAAACTACTAGGCACTATCAAACAAGATATGCTTTAACAATTTCCAATGCTTTTCTATGTATGTAAAAACTAGTCAAAAATACTCCAAGATATACTCAGAACCACACAAGTAAACAACCTGTAATAAATTGCATGAAAAATAATGAAATAAAATAGAATCAGCAGCTATATAACCTGAATTGGCAAGTTCCTTGAGCAACTTCCATGACTCGGTCTCCCTTCCAGTCCTGAACCGAACTCTTCTGCTCCAAATCCAACAGTACATCCCTCAACTCTCTTTGGAAATGATCGAAAAGAGTCGGGTAGTGCGTGCAGGCCTTGAGACATATAGCTTCGAGCCCCACGGGCATAGGAACAGCATTTACGTAAGGCTGTGCTTGAATAACAAATGTCAGACCAGGCCCCATTCTTTGTTTAAGCTCTGCAAACTCTCCTTCACTCTCAGCAGAAGCGAAATCCATGGCCATAGCCCTCATTCCTAGGCATATCCACTGAACCACGCTCTTTCCCAAATCTTTCTTGCCTAGAGGGTCTCCATTTTGGTACATAGTACGCTAGACTCACGGGTCTTTCATCACTCTTCTTCTCTTTACTAAGTGTTTGATTAATAGTTCCGGTGATATTCATAATACTAACAGAACTACTACTACTTACTGGAGGGTTTTTCTTGACAATAGTAGTTTTTGTTTTTGTTCTTCGTCTAGGCTTTCTCTTGGGTTGAGGCTTTTCCTTAGTACTAGTATTTAAAATGAACCGGTTTTGAGGAGAATTTTGGTTATGGGCAATAAACAAGCAGATTGATTGTAACGGAGAACAGAAAGAAAAAGGAAATGCAGTGACATGATTCCTGAATGAAAGTGACTGGTTTTTCTTACTCAATGACAGAGCTTTTGCTGCTCCCGGACAAAACAAGCCACATGATGCTACTTCCATCTCCAGATTCACAAAAACCCTTTGAAAAATAACACAATCATAATAATAAGCTTGAATGAAAACGAGTCGAAATATGAAAAAAAAAAGGAACATCCCAAAACATAACAATGTACTAACCTCTCGAAATTTGAACTTATATACAACTTCCTTCCTGGTCTGGGGGTTAAGGAATTTTTCTTCCCCCAAATAAAAAATGAAACTTTTTTCAATTTATTTATTTTCTCCCCCAAATAAAAATTGAAACTTTTCAAGTGGGGTGTTGAGATATTGGTGTTTCTCAGCTAATCATTTTTCTTTATTGTGATTTTGAAGAAGATATTTGTATGATGATTTTGGTTGTGATTGGCTGTGTATGATTCTCTGATTACTTGTTCTTCTGTGTTTGTGTGGCTTTCCAAGTCCACGTTCGAGTTTGGCTTTTGTCAACTTGTGTCATTATATATTTTCTAATTATTTTCTGACCAATGCTTGACTCGTGGTTCTGGGAAGACAGGGTGACGTGTCTTGTTTGCTTCCCCTCTTAATTTTGTATGAAGGGACTTTCGAACAAATATACTGTATTTTTTAAGGGAATTCAAAGAATCTATGTCAATTTCTGCCTCCTAGATCACTTAAAATGGAATTGCACAACAATGATTCCTTTGTTGTCTCTTTATGAATTATAGTCAGTACATCTTGATTTTTCTTAATTTATATTAGTCAAAATTATGGTTATGACTTATGTAGAATATTTCCTGACTATCTTCAAAAATATTTTTACTTCAAACCCTTTAGTCAAAGCATTTTAATTTTTAAAGTAGTTTAACCTATGTTTTTTTTTTCCTTTTGAAGTATGAACCGATTTCATTCAACCAAATCACACTCATAGCTATAACAAGAGGTCTTAAGATAATTGAGAAAACGTATATTTTCGTCGCCACGTTTTATCTGTAATATTTTTTCAATCAGCATATTTTTTTGTTAATTTGAAAAATCCTCACGTTTCCAGTTAGTAACTATACATATCCTTCTACGTTAATTTTGTACATATGGCACCATACGCCAACTCATACTGAGTCATCTCATGAATCGATATATTTTATGTGACACATGTCATCCCAGGAAATACATAAAACTTTGACACTTCATCAAAATATCCACATTTTCTTTTGCAAACAATTGTGACGTGACAAAAATTTGTGATGTGTCATTGACACATGTAGTAATTATATGGGTACGGTAGTTATTAAGCATGGAAGTGCCACGTATCTTGTATTTAACGGTGGAAAGATATTTTGGTCGCTAAGCGAAGAAG
>JANIEQ010001597.1:0-12183 GCA_024708375.1 Oxalis stricta | reverse complement strand
TTCTGTCTCTTCTTTTCTCGTGTCGTCGGAGAGTTTAGCTTAGTGTAAGTCTCGGCCGAACTACGATTAAATCTTGTGCCGGTTATCGTCGTTCATTCGGTTGTATCATTGGGAAGCTTTACGCCATTGTAACCGAAGCACAAGACGGGACGTAATACGCTTTAAGAAAGCCGATTCGATCGTGCCTCCGAATAAAGTTTGCATCTCTCTTCGCTTAAAGCTTTTTATATTCGATTTATTATATGCATGTTTATTTACTTGTTTAATTCGATGTATGTATGTTCATATTGATTTAATTGTCGTCAAATTAAATTAATTCGATTCAATTATTATGATTCATGTGATCAATAAAATTCGAAGATATATTTTTCAATAAATCTCCCTATTGTGTTTTTATTATTGCAATTTTGCATAATATTTCCAACAAAAAGTATAATAAATTATAATAATAATTATCACCAATGTTTTATTTTTCTCATTTTTTAAATGTTAATCATCACTTTGACATTTCTTGAAATGTTCTTTGACTATTTTTAGATGAACACCTATAGTGAGACGTCTTATGTTTTTAGGACCTCATGGGACATTTCGAAATAATTCCCACAATGTTCTATCTCCAGGATGTCTTCGAGACAGGACGACAATGTTCAAAGTAGTCTCGGTGCTATTTAGACGTTAAATGAGAGTTTTTTCTTTAAAATAATAATAATAATAACTTTTTAATAGAATAATTTTATATTTGTATATAATTAATTGACATTTTTATTTATTATAATTTTGATGTATCAAAACAACAATAATCATTAAATATATTAATTTTTCAAATCAAGCCAAAACCATAAAAACGATTAAGTTAGTTGGTCTTGAATTGCCATCCTACACGGAATTTCTAATATCCATCACAACTATGCGAGCTCCCAATACTTTTCTATCACCCTCTATGTAGGCTCAACATAAAATGAAATCTAAGCAATATGGGCCGCTGATGTCTTATGATCAAGTCAAAGTCAATTACAACACATATTACTATAATCCAACGGCCCTAATTCTCCCGCGAACGCATGAGTCAATCTCCAACGTCCAGATACAAGATGATAAAACAATTTTGCAAGAGTGCCGTTTGAGGTTCGAACATATATTTTTATTTCCAACGTTAACTTGTAAAACTCCGTTAATGAACGTTAGCCAATAGGGTTTTATTAATTACAAAGAAAAACGCACGAGTTTATTTTTGATTATGGCTGCTAACGGAGACGTCGGTGGTCGTCACATATATTCGTTGTATATAAAAAAATCGCAATCATCTACTAATAATTTTTTTCCCAATCAGTTGAACAACAATTCTCTTTGTTTGTTTGTTTGTTGTTTCAATTCAACGATCGTTTTTGTATTAGATAGAGAGAGAAACAAAGAGACGTTAGGGTTGAATCTGCTTTACGAGCTCTGCTTGGGTTTTGATTCCGCCAGTTGTAAATTGCAAGGAAAGGTCAGTTTTTAAGCTTGATAATTCCCATTTTTCTTTCCTTCTTTAATTATGTCCTTATGAGCTGATTCGTTGAAAACTTTATTGGGTTTGTGTTAATTCTTTGATTAACATACCCAGAATTGTGGCTGCTGTTAAAGTCATCTATACGTTTTTGGTTCTATGTTGATGGGTTTTGATCTGATTAGTGAAGTTAAGATCTGCGTTTAGCTGTGATGCTCAAGGGTTTTAGGTTTTGGATTAATAGTGATTCACTATGAATGAAAAGAATTGAATTTTGTTAGGATTTTTGGTTTTGGATTCGTGTAGATGGGTGAGGAGGAGCCGAAAAGGGAAGAAGAGCATTGTCTTGAGAACAAACAATTGACAATCCCTTCAAGCTCCTCTGTTTCTGAGGGTAGTGGCAGTGCTGTTCTCAAGTCTCCTGATGTTTCCAGTGTAATTGCAACTTCACCGTCTCACCGGTACTATCCCTCGACTGTCATTATCCTATTCTATCTCGTATTGATTTGCTTATTATCTCCATTTCATTTTCTCATGTAAGTATTTCAGCTAAATTTGATCATATTTCAATTTGTTCATGCAGTAGAACAAGTGGTCCCATTAGGCGAGCAAAAGGAGGTTGGACTCCTCAGGAGGTGGGTGTTTGCTTCTTGTTCTTAACCATTCTATTTGATCTCTATGTTGCACCATGAGCTAGTGTGAAAGTTCAGAGCTCAATGTTTATTCTAAATTAGATTCTAAGATTGCCAATTTGTAGAATCTGCCTCCATTTATGTGATCTGGGTTTTGACCACTTTCAAGTGTTTGGCTTGGGACAGTTGATCTTACTTTGAGATGTGCTGGATGTGATTCAGTTCTCGATTTCTTATCTCATGAGTCTTAACAACTTTTCTTTAAACAGGATGAAACACTAAGAAATGCCGTTACTGCTTTCAATGGGAAGAGTTGGAAGAAAATAGGTATTTCTCTTTTCTTATGATATTCATATCCAAAGTGCTCCGTTATGATCTTTTTACGTTACCGCAATACATGATGGTGATGCAGTGATTTGATTGGTTGTGAAATCATTAATTTGGAGAGATTGATGTTAACCGATATTTGCTTCTTTTGGAAAGAAGCCCAACACTTATGATGAATACTTTGTGTTGTTTTAGAAATCTAGCACGTGTGGTGTTTGCTTTTTTAGTTGTTTTGGATCTAGCAGCAGGATCAATACTTTTTTGTTATTTTAGAAATCAAGGACGCCTGATAAATATGATCAGCTGTTTTAGAAATCCGTCATGCGTGATGAAAACATTCAGCTGTTCAAAATTCAGGCTCACCTGGTGAATACTTTTAGTTATTTTAGAAATTTAGCACTCGTGATCTTTATACTTTGGTTGTCTTAGAAATTTGGGTATATTTCTTGGTTTCCGATCTTGAAGAGGATTGTTCTGTAGGTGGTAATCTATTTGAAATCCTATGTAGCATATGTGAATTCTGGTTGAAGTTAAAGTAGCCTAAACCCTCTAGTTCATAGTATTAGCAATTCCTAGTTGGATTCTTACAAAATGTTGGACGACTTTACTGTTTGCCTTTTAAATATTTCGTATGCATAACTCTTGAATGTTGTGTTTTTGCAGCTGAATTTTTTCCTGATAGATCAGAAGTGCAATGCTTACATCGGTGGCAAAAGGTTCTTAATCCAGATCTTATTAAAGGGCCATGGACTCAAGAGGTTTGCTCATAATCTTACCTCTTTCTTATCCGTTATTGTCTTGTCGTCGATTGTAAATCAAATTTATTCTTTTTCATCTCTTGTTTCTTTGTTAGGAAGATGAGAAAATTGTTGAAATGGTAGCAAAATATGGACCGACCAAGTGGTCTGTCATTTCAAAAGCTTTGCCAGGTCGAATTGGGAAACAATGCAGAGAGAGGTAACTGTTATTATTTGAGAATTTTTTTTTTTTGTTTTTGTACTTCTCGATGTGATGGACTGCAAACAGTTGAAGACTGTTCTAGAAATCTAGTCTTGAGTTTCATTTTCTGCTTTATTCCTTGCTTTTAGTATTGATCAAAATTGTGGCTTTTTATCTGTAATTCATTGTCTCAGCTGCTTTATTTACATGAAGAGTCAAATGCTGATGGCGTTACCATTTACTACTGATATATACTTACAGAAATCAATTTTTACAGATGGCACAATCACTTGAATCCAGGTATAAAGAAGGATGCTTGGACATTAGAGGAAGAAATGGCACTTATGAATGTCCATCGGATACATGGGAACAAGTGGGCAGAAATAGCTAAAGTTCTACCTGGAAGGTGTTTTTTATTTTTATGATATAGTTTGATTTTCAGAAGCATCTGAAGGTTTCAAATAGGTGGTCGTGTTAAGGCGATTATATATAACCTGTCTGTTTTTAACTTTCAGGACTGACAATGCAATTAAGAATCATTGGAATAGTTCCTTGAAGAAAAAGTTGGATTTTTATTTGGCTACTGGGAAGCTTCCACCAACATCCAAGCGTTAATGGGACCCCCAAGGATACAAGTCGATCTTCTGCAACAAAAACGTTGCTTGTTTACTCGAAGCGAGAGTCGGATTCAACAACTGCTCAAACGTCGTCGGGAACTACCGACATTTGTAAACAAGACGAAGATATCGGAAGGGAACATGACTCCTCAAGTGTTCCAAGTGAGCCTTTAGATTCCGATGTAGTCGAATATCGGCCGCAGTCTTCGAATGTGAGACAATATTAGCTGCTGTATCTCGGAAAAAGCGCCACAACCCGAAAACTGTGAAAATGGTAATGAGGCTGGGTTTGTTTCTCCATCCTTTAAATCATTCCATGTTCCACTTCAAGCAGATAGCTGTGTCCCGTTGCATTCCGATCTTTCGAGCTCCGGCAGCGGGCAGCATGACGACAACCTCCCAGCATCACCCGTTGGTTTCTTCACTCCGCCATATCGGAGTGGTTTCGATGCGAGCAGTCCTGAATCTATATTGAAAATGGCAGCCAAGACTTTCCCTTATATACCATCAATATTTCGAAAGAGGAAGTCAATAGTTGCTCAACAACAGCAAGAGCACGTCCCTGATAAAATCCAGAAGTTAGACGAAACATCCTGGAAACAGACTGGACAAGACGACGCTGGATGGACATAGAAATCTCGGTGAGAGTAGTCCGTCTTCGTGTACAGACGATAAAAGTACAGAGTCCCATGTGATGGCGTTGAATGCGTCTCCTCCATACCGGTTAAGATCCAAAAGAACTGCTGTTTTCAAGTCTGTGGAAAGACAACTTGCATTCAGCTTTGACAAAGAAAAATGCGACAGTGAAACCAAATCTGTGGAATCAAATACGTGTTATTTAATTTTTGACTCTAATTTATTCCAAAAGGAATCACACTGTAACTCTATGAAATTTTTAGCTCAAGAATTATGTGAATTTTTTTCCCGGAATAAAGAAATACTGTAGTACATAGAGAAATTACCCTAACTCTTACATTACGTGCACCAAAAACATCCTGCTTGTGTAGATTAGTGCTTGAAGTAATGGGTCTCTATGTGAGCTTTTTTAAGGATCGGTCGAATTACGGGTCTTGAATAGCTACGATATGTGGCTTTTTTAAGGATCGATCGAATTATGGGTCTTGAATAGCTTCGATATGTGTGATTTTGCGATATTATTAATGGAAGAAACAGTCCAAGAGTACAAAATGCAGTTTATTTTGTTGGAGCATTAGACACTTGAAGGCCACTTTAATCGTACTTTAGCTATTTAGTTATGCTTCGTTGGATAAGATTGGATAGGATATAAAAATTGAATCGCAATATGGTAGGAGACAATCATGATAGTATTTTGGCAACACAAAGATATAATAGAGTATAAGGACAAAAATGTAATTTTTAGAAAATTTCGAAAGCCAATTTGAAAATTTTAACAAACTTATTTCAAAAAGAAAATTTTAACAAACTAAGAGGACTTTCGTGACTGTACAAAAATGTACGATACATTCATTTTGTCACCTCTAAGAAAGGAATTATTATGAAAAAAAACAACAACAACAAATATTGAGATTTAATATTTTGTAATTGAAATTGAGAAGAATATTGTTAAGATGAGTTGAAGAAAGTGAAAGAATTAGGTCACTCTTTTCTATAAATAAGAACTTGAATTGTTAATTATAGAGATATCTAACAGTCCAGGGATTGCGGCTACAAAGTTCGATCGACCGAGTAATTTTATCTCACACTGGAATAATTTTTTGCTATGGGAAAAATGCAAAAAGTATGTGTCTAATCCTACTCATAAAGGATTATATTACAGTTGAAACTAAATTTGTGCATCCATTATTAATCATTTTAAATGCTATTAATCTATCTATCAACTATCTACAGTTCTTCGACATGTATCATTTTCTGGAAAACATTCACAAATATTCTTTTTCTAATTTGTTGGGGCTACGTTGTTATATATTGTCATTTGTGACTAACCCTAGCAAACAATAGTTTGGTTGCACTTATTGTCCTTTATCCCATATTGGTTGGGTATAGTTAAGGGATCTTGTTAAGGGTTTGGCTGCCTACGCTTAAATATGTACGTAGTTTCTAGCCCCTTTTATTAATCATTACTAAATCCATTATCTTCTTTTTTTTTCTTTTTTTAAGAAATGCTATAGATTAAGAAGAGAAAAATCCAAGAATTAACATAAGAACTCTGAGGGATTAACACGTGTCATTTATTTTTGCTTTGAATACGATTCACTTATTTTCTTTCCATACTTCCCATACCTCATTACCCTTCTTCTTTCCATTGTTTCCGTTTCAACTCCATTCCTCATTCTCCTTCAAACTGGGTCAGCCTGATCTCGATCCGGACCGGACCCGGAAACCACATACTCTTTCTCTTTCAAAACACAACCCAATAATTCAGATCCAGCACTTTGATTGATGGTGTCCAAGAAAGACACTTTTAGGCGTTTTTTGCCCCAAAATGATTCGATTTCAAGGCTTTTAACTTTACCGACAGTATTAGGTCGTTAGCTCGCTGCCGGTTTTCGATCCGTGGGTTCGAGCCTAACGAGAAAGCTTTAAGTTTCAAGTTTTTCGCAAAGAGCTTTTCTTCATCAATGAAGAAGAAAAAGCTATTCACGAGCCTTTAATTTTGTTGTCCAAGACAAAATGAAAAATATATATAATGCATATGCACATATATGTTAAAGGTATGATTTTAGCTGGATTTGCATTAAGATTAATCACATAGACTAATGAAAACTTACACGAAAGAATTGAAATGGAAATGAAGGAGAGGAATGAAACTGGATTTATTTCATTTTGTTGAATAACAGGGAGCCTTTCGTTAATCATCAAACATATGAAAATTAGCTCGGACATATTAAGGAACCAAGTGTTGAACCGATTGAAGCAATTAGTGGTGGTTCATAATTTGCATATATGATCAGTACATAAATATGACTTATAACATTTAACTTCAAAAATAAAAAAAAAAATGAATAACATTTCATGTTACATCCTACATTGTTTGATTTACATAAGCACGTCATATTGATGATATTCTGAATTACCAAAAGAAAAAAATGAAAAGCAAGTTCTATACCTATCAATAAAAAAATGTGGCATGAAAGAAAAACAATTCACTGAAAATTAGGACAATGTTTATAATTTGCGATTAATATATCGATTTCAATATTGACCATCTAAGGTTAACAAATCTCATATATAAAATAAAATAGAAGGAGCCATGAAATTTACATAAAAAAGAAAGTATACCACAATCATAATGCTAGTAATAAGAAACTCCATTAATAAGCATGGCTTACAAAACTACATATTTATTTCTCTCTGTATTCTTGATAGGCACTGAAATTTGGAGGTACCAAAGTATCTTTATTACCAAAAGATACCTATTTACGTATCTATAATATTAATATGCTGGCTATATACATTTTAATTCATGATTATTGCTTAATCCTTTCATTATATATATATGCATATGCACACATATGAAATGCATGCATATATATATATATATATTTCAATACACACACATTTTATATTACTAGTAAACTAACGAAGGCATTATAGCTTCTAACTTCTTCAAAATGACAAAGGAATCGCTTAAACATGATCTTGAAATTGTTCATTTTCTTTCAGGGAAAAACTATTTGATCACTTGTGCTACTGGGTTTCTTGCCAAAGGTATTACATATTCACACATGCATTTTCTTCATAGTAACTGGCGTAGCCATAGTGGTGAAGGTGTTCCTTACCCCCAACTTTAAAATTTTCTAAAATAATTCTTAAATTAATTAAAAAAATTAAAAATATTTAAATGGTCATTAAATAATTTAAATAAATCCCTTCGAATTATCTTTAGCTATATTGAAATTCCTTGAACTTCTATTCTCACTATGCTACTATTAAGTAACACATATTTTTATCAAAAAAAGAAGAAGAAAGGGCTATGCATTTATTTTTGCATGTATACATACTTTTATATGAAGGAATATTAGAGGAAGATTAATTATAATCAACGCGTATAGTTCTTTTCATTTAATCGTGCTCTAATTAGTTAATGTCTTCTTATGTTTTATATGGTTAACCTATCTTAAAAATTAAGTACATATGCTTCATAGGTTTGGTCGAAAAGATGTTGCGATCGCTACCAGCTGCTGGAAAAATCTATCTACTAATCAAGGCAAAAATGATGGAGCTGCAATGAAGAGATTCAAGCAGAAATATGTTGCCCTATAATAAATATAATATATTATAAAAAATTAAACTAATTTTTATGATGAGTATTTTAGGCTCTAATTTACAATCACAAATTTATTTTTTAATTAGATTATAGAGTCGGAGTTGTTCAAAATCCTTGAAAAGACGCATGCAAAAGTTGTACCAAAATATCTTGAAGAGCAAGCTTGTTCCAGTTGCTGGAGATATTTCACTGTCAGACCTTGGAATGACTTCAACTATGGTTAATTTGATTGCACAAGAAGTCGATATCATCGTAAACTCAACGCCAACACAACTTTTGATGAACGGTTCATTTCTCATTTCATCCATTTATGAATTGAATATATCCCTAAACAATATATATAACTTCTAATCTATATATATATATATATACATTAAATTAATTTTATCAGATATGATGTTTCTATTAATACAAACACCGAAGGTCCTCGTCAGACTCCTGATGCTTCGCAAAAATGTGCAAGAAATTATGTGTTCTTGCGCATATTTCAACAAGTAAGTTAATTTGCAACAAACTTGACATTGCCTATAAGTTAGCTGACAATGAAAATAGTAATTCATTTTGGCGATATCTTTTGATTTCATTTTATTAATATAAATATTTTTTTCCTACAACTTATGTTTATTTGAATAAAAAAGGATTGAACTTGAAAAACACTCTCTCGTCCATGGTGGATATAGATTCTGAATTAAAGTTGGTAATGGATTTAGAAAGTCTCTTTCTCTTGATCATGATGAAACAGATCAAAAGATGAGAGATTTCGGCTACAGAGATATTCCGTAAACGTGATCTAATTAGAATATGTTCTATTTTGAATTTTTCTCAAAGATCATAAGACATAATTTTTAAGCTTATATATGTGTACGTATAAGATGCAAGAGACCTTACTTTACTTCAACTTTTTTTCCAAACAACCAATCTAATTAATCATATTCTATCATATTTTCAAAATTCTCCATACAAACAAAGGCTTATTAAGATTTGTATTGCAAATAAATAAATTTGTATGTATAATATATGTATGTAATATTATTAATGATCGAAAGATTTTGTAAAGGGCACATGTGAATGGATGGCCAAGTGTTTACACATTAACAAAAGCAATGGGGGAGATGATGTTAAATGAAATGAGAGGAGATATTCCTATAGTCATCATTCGTCCAAGTTCTATTACGAGTTCCTACAAGGAGCCTTTCCCTGGTTGGGTTCATGGTTACAGGAGTACTACTACTCTGTCGTTGTTAATTTTTCTTTACAGTTTATATGTAAAAATTGCCGCTCATTTTGGATCTATCTCGATCCTTGAGATTAATTGAGCTTTAAATTGTACCGATATATTCCATCACCTAATGCATGATTAATGGAATCCTAATAATTCAATTTGTTAATTATCAGGGCTCTAGAATCCATGATTTTGTCTTATGGCAAAGGTCTTCTCCCAGGCGTCATAGCAAACCCAAAAACAGTACTTGATGTTGTAAGCAAAAGCTGCTATAGGACTCTTTCTTTAACATCCTTTCTTTATTTACATATTATTTTTCATTAATTTATATATTAATTATATATATAACAGAATTAATTACATAAATATTATTTCGTTTTGAAAGGTAGACATAAAATGCGATTGACTTCGAGGGGTGAACAAGAATACAGAAATCGGGTTCTAGGAACCCGATTTTCCTGTCATTAACATGTTAATCTATTTAATTAAGAGAAAAACGGAAGCTAAGAACACGACTTTGATGATTTTTTTGTTGATTAGGTCATGATAGTACCAAATTCGGATACCGAAAATACGGAACATGCAAATCCAAGACATGATCGGGTTTTGAGTTCATGTACTACTCTTGTCTTTTATGCATATTCGGGAACCTGAAATGCGATCATGCTCATTTTTTTAGCCCCTATTACTACTTGTCAATTGCGTAAATATAGCTCAATTTGTATTTGGCGATTGCAATATATATCAATCGTCACCATTTATGTTTGCAAGCAAATAGAATAAAGATAATTACAGTATGATATATGACCAATAAACCTCATGGCTCGTGGCAAGATTAGATAAGATATATACTAGTAGAAGTTGTCGTCATTTCCAAGATTGGATCACTTTTAACCATTGATTGCATCATACCCTGTTTGTTTGTTTGCATTTAGTAGTTTTAAGATTTTCGGCAAGCAATTTAGGAATTTTGCGAAATGAGTCGAGTGGACTAATTTGATTGATATTCGGATTACCTTTTTCTCGTTAATCAACATGGATTAAGGCATGACAAGTATTAATTTTTTTAAGCAAGTCTTTTCATGCTAAAGAAAAAAATATCCAAATCGGTTCTAGAAATCTGATCCTAATTAAAAAAAAAAAAAAACGTCAAGATCGTGTTCGATGGGTTCCTATAACCCGATTTTGGTAATTTTTTTTTAGCATGAAAAAGAACCCGATCTTAGTAAATTTTTTTTTTATTAAGAGAAATAGCATGATCGGGTTCCGGGAACCGATCTTGTTAATTTTAATTATTTTCCGCGCATGATCGTGTTCGAGAACACGTCCTTTGTAATTTTTAATGATAATCGCATTTTCAAATCACGACTTTGTTAATCATCAGTATTTCACCTCCATCTATTCATTTCAAACCCTAAGACCGCAGTCGACTCATATATAACATGTAGATTCCAGTAGACATGGTGGCGAATACGACCATAGTTGCCATGGCGAAGCATGGGATGACTTCAAAACCGGATCCGAGAATTTACCACACGACATCAAGCGTTGCTAATCCAATTCAATTAGGAGAAATTGTAGGATTTACCCACCAATACTTTACCTTGTTTCCCTTAATGGACTCTGAAGGAAATAAAATAACGGGAATTGGTGGCATGAAGTATTTCAAATCGAGGGACGAGTTCTCTAGTTACATCAGGAATGAAATTTTGAAGGAAAAAAAGGTTCATCCCAACGAAGCATACAAGAATATCGTAAACCGCACTTTTACGTATGGCTAATGTAATAAAGCCATTCACTTTATATGAAGGATTGTGAGTTCTCGAAATCTGACTTTTGGATTTTTTTGTAGATTGTGATGTGTTTATATAAATCATATCACATTGATTTACATATGAAATAGTGATGGTTTTGTGACAATTTAATTGTTGGTTGGACTATAGCAATACGAAGAAACTGATGGATGAAATGTCGACCGAGAAAGAGCTTGAAACTTTTGGGATTGACGTGACATGCATAAATTGGGAGCATTATTTCAAGAATGTTCACATTCCTGGCATTATAAGGCATATCTTGGAGCCAAGAAATGCTGGAATTCAAAATGCAAGACTGTAATTGACTATCGATTTTTTTTATATATATATGTGGTACACATATGTATATATATAGTTGCTTCTTGCTTGATTAATATTAGAGAAAATATATATATTTTTATCCCTCACGTTTCACTTGTAACACCTTTTCAATTTCTCACGTTTTTTCATTAGCCTAGAAAACTTTCTCGTTTTCCGTTAGCGTGCCATACATATCCCTCCGCCGTTAATTTCACCTATGTGGCACCTATATGGCGTTTCATGACGCCGACTCATGACTAGTCGCCTAATAGACTCATATGATTGCGACATGTGTCAATGCTACTTCACAAAATTTTTTGCCACGTCACAATTTTTTACAAAGAAAATGTTGATTTTTTTTATGATGTGTCAAAGTTTTGTGATGAGTCGATGATACATTTCACAAATATATTAGTCCGTTAGCCGATTGAAGTACCATATGTATAAAATTAACGATAGAGGGGTATGTATGGCGCTAATGGAAAATGTCATAATTTTTTAGACTAACAAAAAGTATGAAGAACCGAAAAATTATTACGTATTGAAACGCGACGAACTAAAATATACGTTTTCTCGTTAAAATAAGATAGTACCCTG
>JANIEQ010001596.1:0-10830 GCA_024708375.1 Oxalis stricta | reverse complement strand
GATGATAGGTTTATTGTTAGGTTTTGTTTGTAAGTTATATATTTTAGTTATAGATTAGTACTAGTTATATATGTCTTTATGTTTCATTAGATGATTTTCCTCTATATATATCATATTACATGTACTATATATGCTTGAAACACGGCATGTAGGCTACACATAGTCCTTGTGCTTAAAAGAGTTGAGGATTCATATAGCCAACTCCTCACGAGTGGAATTGAACCTTATTGTTGTTGTGACGAGAAGAGCTTCTTATTACAAGCCTACAACTCGGTGTTAAACTGAAAGACTCAATTCCAAAAGCTATTATAGGGTTAGAACAATTTTATTTTTGATGAAATCTCAAGGAGACAATGTTAACCTATGAACATGAATTATTTCGTGATGGGTAATGATGGAGTTTTGCGGTTTTCATTTGGAATTTTGGAATTTCTACGGAGAATAGAAGATTTTTATAATTTCACTTTTGAATTTTAGATTATTCATCTTTTTAAATTTATGTTGCTCATAATTTTTTATACGGGTTTACTTCTCTATTAGTTCTTAACTTCCATATTTAGAGATAATTGCATAGCCATGATTTTTACCTTATTTTTAGGCCAAAGTTGGTCTAGTCCAGACAATACATTGCAATCATCCCTTACACTTTTCAGCTTGTAACTATCTCTATTATAAAATATAACAATAGAGCTCCATCGGATGTTAAACTTACCATTATCAAAGCATATAAGATTCGTATCATGTTTAGTTCGTTGGAGAAAATGGAACAAGTAATGCTAAATGGAGCTATTTGGTTATCAAATATTGTGTGAATCCATTGAGGACTGATATTGAGACCCAAACTCTTTGAGTATTGAAAAGACTTGTGGTAATTTGGATGGAAGGGTTGCAATTGCATGCCTGGAATAGACATGGTCACGATTCAGAGTTGACCGAACCCGACCTTGAATCGATTGGTCAAATTGGGACCCGACCCGTCAAACTAGGTTCGGTAAACCGACCCGGACCGCAAAGCTGGCGGGCCGGACAACACGCTCCGGCGGGTCAAATCCTACGTGACATTTTTGATGATGTGGCGAATGAGAACGTGACACGTGTCGAGGGGGGATGATGTTGATAAATATTTAGTAACATGTGGCAAACAAATTGACACATGGACAAATTATAAAGCAACAAGTGTCATCAAAATGCCACGTGGATCCGTTGACCAACCCGTCTGGTCCTTGAAAAAATCGGGTTAGGGCAGGTTGCGAAATTTTTGAACCGGACCGGCCCTTGACCATGTCTAGCCTAGAATGAAGCTTGCAAGGTCAGTAAATTGATAAATGAGAATGAGCTCCGGAGTGGGGTAAATTGATAAGAATTGAGAATGATGCACATTGAACAAAGAAAGCTTGGAGTGGATGATTCATTTGTTTGGGTTTGCAGATACGACTCTCTTTTGTATCACATTACTTTAACTCAAGAAAAACTACTTTGTGTTGAGCCTTTTTGTGCATTGAGACATGTTTCTAAGATGGTGATTCAAGAGTTTGATAGTCGGGCACGTGAACTTGATCTTTCCAAGGGATCGGAGACTTGGTTTAATAATGAGGGAGACTTGATTTCGAATGATATTTTGAATTTTATTGATTTAGAGGTTATTGTTGGAGGTGAAAATCATGGAAATCAATTATATTTGCCTAGGTAAAATTAGGATAATGAAGAGTTGCATTTAATCTAAAATAACAACCTCATTGTAGGAGCTATTATAGTCACTGAAGTTATCCCTAAAGCGGCACATGTCTCTCATCCTTGGAAGGACCATCCGCTATCTCGGCTTAGCTAGCTCTCTGGAATATGGTTTTTGTTATGATAACTTTTCAGGCTATACTCCTTGTCACTCTCTTCGATCAACTAAGAGTGTTTACAAGTCTAAGGAGGTTAGTGACTTAGGAGGCTTGATTGAGGAGAAATGTATCTATAAAAAATTGCCTCCTATACCCGAGAGGAGATCGTATCAATAGCACTTCGGTTGGGCATGGATTTTATGTTGAAGTAGAGGAAGCTACCACCATAATAGACAACTCTCTCCCCAATCCACAAGTTCCAAGATCATCAATCCTCCATTAAGCTATAGTAGGCATCATATCTGTTGGAATATTTGGGGGATTGGGTCCTCATCAAAAAGAAGAAGATCATGACTTTACTTCTTTCCATCTACTCCCCACTCCTCCTTCTACCCCCCATTCTGTCTCTCCCTTCCCCCCTCTTCCTTCTCTCAAATTCCTCCACGCCTCCCCATTCCCCAACACTTCAATCCACTATCAAACTATCCTAACTACCTCAGCACCTCCCCACCCACCTCCCCCTCCCCTCCCAACCCAACAAATCCCACTCCTCCCCACCCCCCCCTCACATCATTGCCTCTTACTGCACTTCACTGCCCACCCCCTGGTTTCTTTTTTTTCTTTATTTTTTCCTCTTTTTCTTTCTTCTCTTTATCAAAAGAGATAGGTGGAGTTTAGATGTTCTTTTTCTTTTTGTGAGTCGAAAACGTATGCTAATAGAAATAACTCTTTCCTTGGAATTTGGAACAAAGTAGATGTGGGTTTATGAATGTAGAGATGCATGTGGAGCTTTGGGGTAGTCTAGTTTTTTTGGAGGAATCAATTATTGAAGTATTTATCTTATGAGTTATGTGCAAATACGGTTACTCTTATCTACTCTTTGGTATGATTTTTGTTTATGTGAGCATTGCCAATTGTGAGCGTGCAACTTTGTGGCAAGATCTTACGACATTCTGTGTGAATTATGTTTGTTGTAATATCGTGGTTTTTTTTCTTTTTTTTGGAAAGAGCACAATTTTGTGGTAGTTGAAATATTTCTTCGCGAATGGATGACCTAGTTTTTGTCACGTGCACCGGGGCATGAACATGGTACAAAGCCATGAAGAAGCACTTTTGGTTTACCGTAGCCAGAATATATTAGCAATTCCAAATGGAATCCAACTTTGGTAGACCTAGCATGAGTTGAGTTTCGAGTTTACTTTACTTGGCATTGCTTACACCAGAATTTTTTCACTTTATGCGCCAAAAGTGAATGGTTTGTATCATCATTTGTTGCCAAACTTCATTGCCATATTTTTTGTAATTCAACCTCGAAGCTTGTTTGTGGATGATGTCAATTCGATACCACCTAAGGTCTTTATCTAGTTTGGAAGACTATAGCTTTTCATCCCGGAACTATATATCACTCCATAGACACAAACAAATTCAGCCACTAAACTTACTTATCAACTAATAATTCTTCCTTTATGAAAAAAAAAAAATCAAATAAAAAGACCCACTAAAATATACATGTGAAGTTTAAATTTGTATATATAATGAATGAGATGTTACATACTATGTATGTAATACTTTCTCCTAAAGTATATACAAGTTCGCATGATAAGAGGGGTATATAATTGCATAAAAGAAATGATGATATGATATACTATTATATGATAGAGTATATTGTATTTTGATATTCCTAAACTATAACTATAAACCTAATTCAAAAGGTAGGAGTCAAATGTGATCGATCCTTAACCCTAAACTAAGAAAAAGGACGAGAGATGTCGGTACAAGATAGCTACGTACATTGTGCATTTATGATAATTAACCTTAAAAAAAAATTTAAGGACTTAGTAGACATCATAAATTAATAGGGCAATGCAATCATCATACAGGTCTTCACTCAATTTTTGTTATTTATCCCACCTGTTTACTTGAGGAGGACGAAGACTAGTAGGATAAGTGACAAAATTGAGAAGCATAGTGTGATTAATCCTAAATTAATTAATTTTCTTTAGGAGAAACAAATTAATAAAAGAAAAATGTACCTTCGTAACCGCACTCCCGAAGCGATTCTGTTACCAGCACCCTAGAGATGTCCACCCCATCCACCAAAAGAACTCTAAGCCCATCGATTTGAAAGGAATTATTAGGGTTTTCTTTCTCGTTCGCTTTATAACGATCTTCATCCTGTTGATTTATAAAATTAGACTTCCCCTTGCCTTTATTTATCATCTCTCTTGGTTTCTGTCGCACCAATTAATATATGAAATGAAATGATCGATAACACTAATTTGTTTTTTACAAGATGGCTAAAGAAAATGCGATCCCGACAAAATGTTTATCAGCACTGAATTGCTATTACATAAAACTAGAGTTGTCTTTCTCAATGATTGTTTTCAGTTTATATTTGTGATAAAAACGCCGCCATTGATATAAAAATATATGGTCAGATTAAAAATATTATTGAGATCGTTTTTATTTTTTTTGAAGATAATTCTTGAGATCATTTGACTACATTGCAAAAGCATTTAGAGTACCATATATAACATTAATTAAATATTTACAGAATTTAATTTTTCAAGAAATCTTTATTTTCTATTTGTTTCCATAATAACATGTTTAGTTAATATTTAAATATTTTATTAATAGCTGGCTCTAGCAACTCACTCGTGCAATAAAAAATAATAATAATAATAATAATATATAAAAAAATTCATGTCCCCAACCTTATGGGCCGGTTATTACCGGTCACAGTATAATGAGCCGACGGTTTAGGATCCTGTTTTGATGACCCGACCATGAGCTAAACCGTAGGCGGTTTTAGAACGATTTTGAAATAGGATTTTAAGACAGTTCTTGACTGGTTGATCCGGTTGGTAAGAACTTTGAACCGTTTATGAACCAATGATATATGATTCAAACTCGCGAGTTCAGGACCTATTCATCTTCCAAAAAAAATTTATTATTAAAAAGAATAATTAAATTAATATGTAAGTCATCGTATAAATAATTACTAATTTATATTAAAAAAACATTTAAATTTATGTTAAATATTGGAATAAAAAGTAAATAAAATAGTATTATTATAGATTTTAATTAGGAATATATCTTATAGCAATCTGATACAAAAGACAAGCCAAGGCGAGATAAAAGATTCATACTTAACCAATATAAAATAATTGCATGACGAGTTTATCATATGCAACTTATCATATGACAAAGAGTAGTCCTAATAGTCATCTGGGCCGGACTTTTGTGGGTCCCCTCGGCCACTTCTTTTCCACGTCTACGGTTCGTCGACTTCCTCTCCCTCTCTTCTCGATACTTGGGATCATTGAATGCGGCTTCGCATGATTCCCATTCCTACGACTACGAAGTGCTTGCGATCGACATGCCATCGCGAATCATGGAGGCATAATCGCAATATTCGTCTAGTAGCCTTCCTCATCCAGGCTTCCCGGACCACTGCGTAGATCACCCTTTGGAATGATGACGAATTTCTACACAAATATCATTCAAACAACTCGTTAACTATACAAATATGTGTAAATAATATATGTATGTAAAACGATTTCAATTTACTTACCCCAAACTACAAGCTCACTATCATCCTCGTTTCTCGATTCGTCGTCGTCCTCTAAAGTGTCCATCTCTCATTGAGTAATCCGGTTCTGAATCGACTTCCTCACCATCGTCTAAATCTACAAGCTCATGATTTTCTTGTTGAACCACGAGATGGACTACTTGTTCGACAACATCTTCAACGAAAGTGCTTGGACCATCCGTTTCTTCATCTTCTTGTAGTTCCATGTCGATTAAAGTACCCTTAGTGTCTTCTTCTTGGTCATCTAGATAAACTCTTGGTACAATCTTACAGACAGACCAACCAATCTGCATTTGCTCGTGTCAAGCTTGGATAAGGCAAGTATGTAACTTGAGAAGCTTGGCTAGCCAATGCAAATGGCTCATATTTAGAATGAGTGCGCCTTGCATGGACATCAACTAGATTGTACTTCTTATGGACTCGTGTACCATGATCGAGTATCGTATTATACCAAGAGCATTTAAAGAGTATTGTGCATTTAATGGGGAGAGCTGGGTACTCAACTTCGATGATCTCCTCCAACTGCCCGTAGAAATCCGTCTCACCCTTAATGCAAACCCCATTGTTAAGAGTAACATTTCCCGATGAAGAGGACGATGTCTTAAATTTGTAGCCGTTGATAAAGTATGTACTGAATTTTTTTGCTTGTCTTAACGGCCCCTTAGACAGATCCTTTATGAATTTGTTCTCAATGTGGTTTTGTTCTCCCTACAATGATTAGCGAAAAATACGTCACCTATATATTAACATTAAAGAATAATTAAAATCTTTGTGATGATCTATACTTACATATAATTGGAACCATCTAGCGAGATTTTCCTCCAACCACTCATTCACTTGTTCATCACTGAGTCCGGGATTTAAACGACGTAGCTCACTCTCACATAGACTTCATTAGTGTAAAGAAAAAAATTATTAGTAGTTGAATAATTATTACGGACTAGAGTGAGAGTTATTTTGATTAACTTACTCCGTATATGGTTGCACCTCCGGACAATTCAATAGAATATAAGTATGAGCAGCTTTAGCCTCCTCGAAAGTCAAGAACCTTTTTTCTATCTTCGATGTTGTGCGGCCCGGATAGGTGAAAATTGACAAGTTCCCTTCAATATCGTCAACTAATCCACCATCCCAATTCCTCGGGATTCGTCGACTTTTGGTCGGGGCATCGATATCGAAGTAATGCTGACAAAAGGCCGCTGCTTCCTCGACTAAGTAGGCATTTCGAATGGAGCCTTCCACTTTAGCCTTATTCTTGACGTTATTTTTAAGTTTTCGAAGGAATCTATCATTGAATGAAAAAAATAGAATGATAAAAGGGAATATCTTATAGAAATGAATAGTAGAGAATTGATTATATATAGAATGTACCTCTCAAATGGATACATCCAGCGATATTGCACCGGTCCTGCGATCATCGCTTCGTAAGGCAAGGTGAACGGGGAGGTGCTCCATCGAGTCGAAGCAACTAAGAGGGAATATCTTCTCCAACTTACAAATAATTTCCGCAATCCCCTCTTCCAAATTCTTCATGTCTCCGACGCTTACTTTTCTATACGACAAATGCTTAAAGAATAAGCTCAACTCGGTGATTGCTTCCCAAACATTAGTAGGGAGCAACTCACGAAATGCAATTGGCATTAGTCGTTGCATAAACACGTGTGCGTCGTGACTCTTCAGGCCAAACAACTTGTAAGACTTCATATCTATCCTTGAACTTAGGTTTGAGACATAACCGTCGGGAAACCTTATTTTGTTCACCCACTCACATACTTTCTTCCTCCCTTCCTTGCCTAGGCTGTAATTAGCTTTTCGATATTTCTCGATCGCCTCATCCATGCCAAGTTCTGGTCTACGATAATGAATTGCCACATCCATCCTTGCCTTTTCGGTATCTTTTGTCTTACCTCGAATATCCATGATGGTATTGAAGAAGTTATCGAAGACATTCTTCTCAATATGCATAACGTCGAGATTGTGACGGATAAGGAGGTGTTCCCAATACGGGAGATCCCAAAAGATACTCTTCTTCTTCCAACCTCGTCTACTACCTTCCGCATTGTATTCCTCATGATTAAGCTCGGTGACTTTTCTCATTCCCAAATCATCAAGCATCAACAAAGTATCCTCCCCTAAATAAATTGGAGGAGGTCCATTGTTTACGGCTCGATTTTTTCTGAATTTGTTTTTATCCTTTCGGAATGGATGATTGGGGTCAAGAAACATCCTGTGACAATCGAACCAACACGTCTTCCCATAGTTTTGGAGGTAGAAGGTCGGACAACCATCCTTACAATATGGACATGCAAACTTACCCGTCGTGGTCCATCTTGATAACATCGAATACGCCGGCAAGTCACTCACAGTCCACATTAGAGCCGCTTTCATCTGAAAGTTTTCCTTCTTCGACACATCATACGTCCTAACTCCGATGTCCTACAAGGTTTTGAGCTCGGCTATAAGAGGCTGGAGGTAGACATCAATACCTTGCTTCGGATTAGATGGACCTGGACAAATGATGGTCAAGGAACATGTAATCATCTTTCATACACATCCTAGGTGGCAGGTTGTAAGGAGTAACGATGATTGGCCATGAAGAGTATCGCTTCCCCGTAGCTCCAAAAGGGCTAAATCCGTCCGTGCACAACCCTAGTCGGACGTTACGACTCTCTTCGGCAAATTCGGGGAATTTTTCATTGAGGTGCTTCCAAGCTTTCGAATCGGACGGATGACACATTTCATCGCCCACTTGAGTGTGTTCGTCATGCCATCTCATATGCTTAGTTGTTGCCCTCGAGTAGTACAACCTTCGGAGCCGCGGGTAAGGGGAAAATAATACATCTTCTTGTGTGGAATTTTGCCCCTCTTGTATCTCGGGGTGCCGCAGAACTTGCAACTCAACATTTCACTATCTTCCCCCAAAATATCATGCATCCGTGCTTGCAACAGTCGATATGCTCCACAGGCAACCCGAGACTCTTGAGAAGCTTCTTTGTGCCGTAAAAATCGTCGACCATCGTGTTTTCCTCCGGCAAAGCCTTCTTCAAGAATTTAATGATATCATCATAACATCTCTCGGATATGTGATGCTCGGCTTTGATATTGAGCAACCGAGCAACAGCCTCCAACCGAGAGATGCGAGAACCGCTCCACAATTCAATCCCGCACTCCTTCAACATGTCATAAAATCTTTGAGCATCCGCATTCGGAGGTTCTAGCGGGTGGTCCTCCATCGACTGATCATCTTCCACTACATCGTCCTCCTCCATTGCTTCATCAACATTCTCATTCTCCTGGTTCAAGACATTAGCCCCCAAGTCCATAACCATCTCCCCGAAGTTATGGGGAGGATCGGACTCTTCGTCTCCTTCCGACTCAACTTCGGGGGATAATAACATTTTTCCTACCTCAAGTCTCGAATCTTTAACAAGTTCTACCTCGAAAAGCCAACTATCAAAATCATACATCTTAGTTAAGTTTCCCTAACAAATTCATACTTAAGTCAAAAAATTGCCTATGTGGCGTGCAAATATTCCGTCAAGTGTACTATCAACGCCACGTAAGCGACATGTCACTTGCTTACACAGCAAAAATGACACGTCATCATCTTGACCCTTTGTCCAAAAAATTTGCAGTCGGCCACCACCATGGTGATTCGGCCACCACTTTGGGCGGAGCCGACGGTACGCTAGTCGCCGGATTTCAAAAGTTTTCATATGGTTGGACACGTTTTGACGAGAGTGAACGTCGTGGTGTCGGATTTTTCAAATTTCAAACCGTTCATTGTAGATCTAAGTTTAAAGGTACGGTGGCCAAACCTTTAAACTTAGATCTATACCAAACGGATCGAAATTTGAAAAATCGACACCACCGTGACCTTCGCCTCGTTGAAAAGAGTCCGGCCATATGAAAATTTTGAAATCCTAGACTACCGACTGCGGCTCCCGCCAAAAATGGCGGTGTTGGTGGCCATGGGTTGGTAGTCGCCGCATTTTAGAAATTTTTATATGGATGATTCGTTTCGACGAGCCGAACGTCCACCGAACCTTTAAGCTTAGATCTACATTAAACGGTTCGAAATTTGTAAAATCTCGATACCACCACGACGTTCGGCTCGTCGAAACAAGTTTGACCATATAAAAATTTCTCGCTATAATCCGGCGGCTCCGCATGAGGTGGTGGCGGACCACCGCGATGGTCGCCGAATCTACAATTTTTTGAGTAAGGTTGAAGATGATGACGTGTCATTTTTGCCGAAGTCAATCGGATGACTATGTCGCTTACGTGATAGCTGACCAGTGCATAGTTGATGGAGATTTGTCGCCACATAGGCAATTTTTTGAAGGAAGTATGAATTTGTTAGGAAACTTAATCTGATATATGATTTTGATAGTTGACTTTTCTGAGGTAGTGAACTGTTTATAGGCGCCCACCTTCCGAGCTCCCAATCGTGAAGGAAGATGTGGCCACATGTGCCTTATTCCTTATAATAAACATATTCAATTTATTACAATAAAGCACACGTTTCATATCATCCGTTCAGCGGAAGCATAATTATACAATAATATAAATAGAAATGACGTGATAGAGCCCTAATATGCCAAGATTGCCAAGAGCCCGACCTTATTCTGAAGCGGAATGGTGAAAGGAAATAAGTTGCGAGGTAGACTCCTTACTACTGATCAATCTGAGAAAAGAATAATTTTGTAGAAATCCGTAAGCTAATTGCTTAGTGAGAATCATTATAAGATCATTACGTTTTCTTTAGTAATAATTATCAATAAAAGTGAATCATTTTATAATAGATGATTTTTAAATGATTTAAACAAATCAAGTATTTAATTTTAAGTAATACTTATCAATATATTATAAATCATTTTATAAATGATTTTTTCTCACAATTTAAATAAATCAAATATGTAATTTAAAATATGGTGTAATGACCCGAAAAATCCAACTTAGATAAGCGTGTAATCGATGTCGACGTAGTCGATAATTTTTAATAAATTAATAATTTTAATCATTTTGACGCACGTGTTTTATTTCGAGGTTTACGTTAAATCAAAATTCGACCTCACGCACGTTACCCACGCGACAAGATTCGACCTTTAATGATTTCGATTTTTCGAAGCATACGTTGCTTACGTGACGAGTATAAATTCTTAAGTGATAGTTGAAATCAATTTGAGGAATTGAATTATATCAATTAAGCAAATATATGAGGAGATTAATCTAAACATGTAGTTTAGAGAAATTTTACCATTCATTAAAAACCTTGACAACTTAAACATAAAATAAGTTACAAGAAATTACTATACATTATGGAATATTACACATACTACTAATTAACTCTGAGAACACATGACAAAGATATGTCAAGTACTGTACACTACACCTTCTAAGTACTAT
>JANIEQ010001594.1:0-25500 GCA_024708375.1 Oxalis stricta | reverse complement strand
CAGCCCAAAACAAAAGCACAGCCAGCCTTGAAACAAGGCAGCCGCCCAGCTGCCTAAAAACCTGGAAGCAACATATATTGCTACAGTAACCTGCACAAACATCAAACAGGTAAACACATCACTCTAGACAGCAAATAAATTATTCTAACCCCTAAGACAGCCTACCGCCTCCTACTTATCAAACATTTCCACTGCTCCAAGCAGAACAGCCCCATGTTTTACTCCATATGCCGGGCAGAATTTCCTATAAAACTGACAGCTATACACACACACATGCTGTAAAAATCCCAAACACTCACACAACCCTTATGTGTTATAACACTCCCCACCGGACTAACCATTCAACAGACAATAAAAGACTCAGTAACTTACAGCAACAACAGCAAGCAGTACTCAAAACCATCAAACACCCAGTACTTAGGCAATTCGGCCAAGAGAGAACCACTGCCTAACTCAGAACATCAACAATCAAGCAGCAAGCAATTCGTTCTAGTGAACATACAGCCATGACAGAACCAATCTAAGCCAAGCTAACAGGTGACATCAATTAAAACTGTAAGAATTCCAGTTTCATTCAATGTTCAAAATGTACAATTTTCCTAACATTGTCTACATATAAACCACACTAGGAACCAGAACTGACGGCCAAGCTTGCTAATCATCAAACAGCAATCAATCCGGCCTCAAACTTAACAGGTATACACTTAAACTCACAATGTACAGATGAGCATTTTATTTAACAGAACTGAAATTAACTCTCAAACATTCCACTGTTGTCTAAGCATAAACATTCACAACTAAAGATCTAACAGAAAACGTAATTAACAGAATTTAAAGGGAGGAACACTTATCTGTAGTTGACCGAAGTCAACATTGTCACTGTCGAGGCTCCTCAGTTCAACTCCGGCCAGCTTAAACCTCCACTCTACGACCCCAGTTCGCCTCAACCTCAAAATCATCACGGAGCAAGTCAAAATCAATCAAAACAGTAAGAACCCTAATTCCAAAATTTTCAATTCGAACCAAATTACATCGTTATTTATGTCGATACTTATGTAGAAACGTAGTATGAGAGACGTAGAGTAACATATATAAGAATCACACAAAATCCCCAATTTTGACGAAGAACCCTAAACTGCTAAAATCAAAATTAAAAACTTACCAGACGGAATTAGGCGAAATTGATGGTAGAAATGAGTTCCTTGTGTCGAGGGGAGCATTTCGGTATATAGGCTTGGACGCTGACGTCGCCGGAATCGTCACGGGCGACGTCGAGCAGTCCGTAAGGCGACGGGAGAGACGGGAGAAGAAGAGAGAAAGAGGAAGAAGAAAAGACTGGACCGATCGGTCCAGTCCGATTTTATACGAAATCAATAAAAATCGATTTTCTTGTTAAAATACTAAACTATTCTTTCAATTTTAACGTATCTACAAAAATACTAACTTGAGATTTCCGGTCAATTAAATAGTCAATGGTTTTATAGTCTTTTTACAGTATAAAATCGGTTCTGTTGAGTGATCAATTCGGTTTGATTCTGATTTACCCGAACCTGTCAGTAAAGTCAATTATACCCTTCTGTTTTAAAGTATTTACAACAATACCAACGCGTCAGTTTTAAAACAAGGTTTATTCTGGTAATTTTACACAAAACCGAACCTGTTTTATTTTCCGAAGCAAATAAAATAATTTCTACTTGTCCAAAAATTATGAAATTTTTACAGTAAGCTAAAAATATTATTTTCTACAAAATATCAAAAATTCAGAATTTTTCGAAGTCAGATTTAATATATTTTAATTTCTGAGTTAAATAAGTTTTAAGAAATGATTTTAATATAACAAAGTGTTTCCAAAAATTTATTTAAAGTAATATTTCAACTTAGAAAATTATTTAAAAATATCAGAATATTATTTTCAATTATTTGGATTATTAGGAAATTTTTATAATATTTATTCTAATACAAAATGTTTAATTAAATAATTAAACCAAATAAATGACCTTAAAATAAATACAAACATAAAATAAATTGAAAGAATAATTAATATTAAAAAAATTAGAACATAATACGACGAAAGTGACGAGTAGGATTAAGTCCAAATAATTTCCCATTAAGCGTTAGAATTAAATCTAATAATCGATATTTCAATAGGTCGATAAATCGCGACGTCAAGTAATCGAAAGGAACGACGCGAGGAGCAAGATCATCGTGAGTTTACTTTCTTTTTAATTATGAAAGTATATTCATGTTTTATGAAATATATATATATATATCACTATGCCGTAATTTATGTATTATTATCGACGTTTAAGGTTATTTAAAATATACGGCATAGTTACTTATTATATTTTAGAAAACTGAAGAGAACTTTCAACGACGTAAAAGCGAGGTTTCCAATTATTCTTAACGACGAGGTTTAAAGCAAGTATTGCTTATATTATATATATATATATATACGCGAACCCAATACAAATGTTTTCTTCGAGAGGGATTCGGTCGACTTCGTGGCGACCAATCCAATAGTACTTGGTCCTTGTGACCCCATGGTGACGGTCCGATCGTAGGGTACGACCTCCATTAGTTCATCTAGTGGAGTTTTGATTATTTACATCCTTGGTGACGGATGTCGAGGTTTCGAGGTTATTAGGATGCTATAGCGGGTAGCTCCCGTTGTAGTTCCTAATGTTTTTTCACTGAAAGGGGTTCGATAAGTTTATATTGTTTTCGAGGAATTGTAAGTTATATAATGTTTTCGATGAATTATAAGTTTGGTAAAGTTTATGAATTCAAGTTTTCCAAAAGATGTTTCAAAGAAATGTTTTTCAATAAAAACCTCACTAAGCATTATAGCTTACGTTTTCGAAAAATTATTTCTTTCTCTTCGAGTTGATCGGTTGCGGCGATAGCATACTAGGCGGGCTCGCGGCAATAGGATTCCTTCCGCCAATTTTCCTAAGTATGATGTTATTCGAATAATTATGTATTTGTATTTCCGCGAGACTTTATTGGTATAACTATGTTTGTTATTGACTCGACTTAATGTTTTAAATAAGTAAGACGTTATGTTTTAATTAAAGGATAATTTAAAGTTAAGTTAAAGTCAAAGTAACGATAAGTCGGCGCCGTTTTCGATCGGATCGAGACGGTCGGGAGCGGGGCCCACAATTATTATAAAAGAATTCAAAGAAAAATTCTATATTCAACTAATGATATGAAATTTTCCGGAGAGAACAAATTGGCGTTAGGCTTCCTTATCAATGTTAGCTAATTATACTCTTAAACCAATTTAATGGTCACATTAAGTCTTCATTAGTATTTTCATAACATCAAATTAAATATAGAATATTTCAAAACATATGCTAAACACATTCAACACATGGATAAATAATAAATTATCCAACAACCTAGTAGCTCCATAAGACATCGACATCAAAAGCTTACGTAGAGAGAAATCGTGAAGATGGACATGCTCGTCTATGGAAGGACTATTTTTTTGACCCACTAATCTCTTATTTCAACATATAATTTATTTTACGATCAAATTACCACATTCATCTTCAATATATATATAACGTAATTGATCTATTTTTAGACAAAATAACGACCGATTCTCACATAAAATTCAATCAATGGTGGCTCTATTGCCACTAACAAAATAGCTAATGCCATGAAAAAAATAATTGTCATGACATATTTACCCCTCCCTCAATATAATTTTAATTTTTTTGTTAAGTCTTTTCGTCTCCTATCAATTTCGTGTTTGTTTGTTTCTTTCTTAAAATTAGAAACCTACGAACAATGCCTTCGTTCTTCGTTCTTTTACTTTTGATTTTGCGAGACTCTACACTACCAAATCCAATAGCAGATTGACAGGTATGAAATCAATCGTAAATCATATATGTTATTATTTTTTAATTGAACAAAGCACTTTTGTCTCGAAAAATACAACATATATGATTATTTTACTGTAACCTAATTGGAACTATGTAACTATTAGAGTTTATGATTGTCACGATCAATTGATTATCATTCTTTACGCTTGTTTAGTTCGTAAATGATTTTAATTTAGTATTTGATGTATAAAGTTAACTTATTTATGCAGTTAACATGGAAGATGAAAATCATTTGCCTATTACATCATTTGATAGTCGTGACGAACTTTTGAGCGAGTGTGAAAGCTTTTTATTTGAAGAAAGGTTATGCAATCACGATTAAACAATCGAAGCCAAATTACAATATAGTCTTGGGTTGTGATAGAGGAGGCACTTATAGAGATAGAGTTAATGTTCCATTGGAGTGTCGTAAAAGGAAAACATCAAGTCGCCTTATAAATTGTCCTTTTAAAGTTGAAGGCAAAAGGCAACATGATGGTAAGTGGATATTACGATTCATAAATGTCGAGCACAATCATGAAGCTTCTAACGATATGTCCGGTCATCCGTCTTGTCGTCGCTTATCGAAGAAGAGATGAAAAGTGTTGATGAATTGAGCCAAATCTGGAATTCCAGCACGACAAATTGTTTCATCTTTGAGGTTGAAGAATCCAAGTCTTCAAGCAACCGCCAAAACTATATACAACTCTAAGCAGAAGATCGAAAAAGAAAAACTAGCGAGGCCGTACACCCATAGAAGCATTGTTTGAGGAACTTGCTCAAGGTGAGTTCGTATATAATGTTGTACATGATGAAAATCGTCGTATAACACATCTATTTGTCGCTCACCCGACTTCAATAGTTCTTTCAAGGAAGTTTCCAAATGTGTTTGTCATGGATTGCACCTATAAGACTAACAAATACGAGATGCCTTTACTCGACATAATTGGAGTTTCATGCTTCAATACTTCTTTCTATTCATGCTTCACCTTCATGAAATATGAAAGAGAAGAAGATTATGTTTGGGCTTTAAGCATGTTTAGGCAAGTGCTTGGTCATGATCTTGAGCCATCGATTTTTGTGTTCGATAGAGAATTGGCTTTGATGAATGCTATAAGAATTGTTTTCCCAAATACCGTCAACCTTTTATGTGTTTGGCATATTGAGAAAAATATATTATCACATTGCAAGCGCCATTTTGATACACGGGAGGGCTGGGAAGTTTTTTTATCTATGTGGACTGGAGTCATACAATCTTCGAGTGAGGTTAGTTTTGAACAAAATTGGAAGTTGTTTGAAGAATTGTACAAGGAGAAGAAAGAAGTATCTTCTTATATTCGTAAGACGTGGCTTCCTTTTAAAGAGAAATTTGCGTATGCTTGGACCGAAAAATATCTGCATTTTGGAAATCGTGTTTCTTCAAGAGCGAAGGAGCCCATTCAAAACTAAAGCTATATTTGAATCATATTTCAAAGGGTGATTTTCGTAAAGTGAGAGATGGAATATGTCTTGCAATTTCCAATGAATTTAAAGAGCTCAAATCTCGACTCTCAAGTGAAAAACTTCGAGTTCCCCACAATTACAACACTCCATTTTTTAAGGAACTTGTCACTAAGGTATCAACTTTTGCTTTGAATGCATTGTATAAGCAAGTATGCATTGATCGGAGATGGGAAAATGAAGGTTGTGTGCTCAAATCAGTTTATGTCAACAATGGGTCTTCCTTGTGCTCATGAAATTATGAAATGTGAAGGAACAGTTATTCCTATAGTTTCTATACATTCACAATGGAGGATAGATACATTGTTGTTTGATGATACCAATAGAAGGCTGGACGTAGATGAGACTTTTAGTGAGTTATTTTTAGATCTTCAAGACAAGTTCAAGAAATGGCCTATTGTTCGTAAGGAGGCAGCTCTTGCTACAATTTCCAAGCTTGTAAGTGATCCTCGTCCCTTACTTGAGCCAACTGTCGCTAATCATAAGGGTTTTAATTCAAAGACAAGAAAAGGGTCTAGTTCAACAAAAAGAGATCCTTCAAGATTTGAAATTGAAGAAAAGAAGACTAGAAAATGCAGTGGTTGTAAGGAGGCGGACATGATATCCGTACATGTCCCAAAAAATCTATAGTGCAAATTTCTTATACCAATCCAAACGTGGTTGATGGTGAAAGTATGGTGGGAACATTCGATTTGAACAACGACATGGACTCCTACACTTTTATGGAATAACTCGTGTAAGTATTAATTTATTTACAAGATAATATATGTATATTATATAATTCTTTGAAAATTTTCAATATTATATCTCTCAATATTATTAACTTTGTCTTGTCAATGTTTATAGTTTATCACTCAAATGGAGAAAGGCACATTCGATGGAGGGATTGCAACAAGAATTATTCCGATCGTTAATTACGCTTTTTACTACTTTTCAATAGTGTAATGTTTTTATGTTGATTGCTAGACATGTTCAATACTTGTTTAAGTTCTAGGATGCTTATTTGAAGATAATATTGTTGGAATGACCGTTTTGGTTTATCCTCGCCTCCTTCTCTTTGTTGCTTTTTCATGAAGAAAGCCACAAAAATATGCTCGGCATTTATCTTATATTGAATAAAGCATAAACCAAACAATATCAGAGAAAACATGATTGCAAGAAAGATCTTTGTCCCGGACATGGACCTTCGTGAAAATAGTATTGCCCATGGAACATGGACCTACGTGTTACAAAAGGAAAAACAAAGTGAGCTAGCAAAATCGAAATAGATATCGAGTATAAATTTATGCAAGTGTAATTGTTTGCATTGGATATGGTTTCTTCTTCCTCCTAGGTAATATTGGTGGAAAATCCATATTTTGTGGCACTCCCTTGCTTTCTTGACCAGTGGATATTCTTCAGGCCTCCGATTGGCACAACATAAGATATGAGAAGTTTTTGGGACACCTTTCTGAAGTTGGCCATATCCAAATTGCAGCTGGAACTTAAACAAAGAGAGAATCTCAGTTAAGAAAAATTTTCCTACATTCTAAGTAAATCTAAGTCTGAAATAAAATGGCACGAGGTTATTTTCAAGGTATCAATAAAAGGAAAACTTGAAAAGAAAATAAATGACGAAAAGGGGAAGTTGTATATAGAATGAAACCTGAAAAGAGGTGGGCATTAAAGATGACAACATAGGGGATTTAAGATCCGCGTTTCCTGTACAGAAACCTGCAAAATATACAAACAATACCCATTTCAATCGATTGAGCACATGGATTTAGAAAGCTCATCGGACCAAGTGCAGGTCATGAGCAAGAATAAAAGTCACAAGAAGACTTACCACACTGAGGCGGATTCCTCCAAGTAGAATTTGCTACAGTGCAATAACTGAACCATATACCTGGGAGTCATTCAATTTAATAGTTGTTGTTTGCAAGTTTATTGCTATAATGCATACATGAGATGAATACCATGCAAGTCTACCAAGTAACCATGCTAAGACTCTTGAGTGATAAAGCATGGTTGTTATAAGAAAGTCAAACAAAAATTTTTTCTTTCCATTTTCTAAAAGAAAAACCATACAAACATCAACACGGTTACTCGATGCATATGAGTAAAGCTACTCAAGTCCAAAGAGCCAAAACTTGAAATATGAACCAAAATTTGAGCATTTTAGAACCTCGTTTAACATAAAAGATACAAATCAATACATCACCATGTTATCATTAAAATATGAAATATACAAAAATGATTCTCAATTTGCAACCAAGCCACCAGATGAACCTAAAGTAGGCTGAAATTTCAGACTCAAGTGAACTCTACAAGCAGAAGGCGGAGGGTAAAAAAAATTATGGCTTTAATTCCATTATTCATTCTTGTGGAAAATTCTGAAGGCCCGTTTACATGCACATTGTTAGCTTATGGGAAAAGTTTTTGAATTCAGATTTTGCTTTGGAGACAGTTTTACTGGCTGCTAGTGCTACTATAAAAAAGAAAAGAGAAACAATGGCAAACCCGTCTACTTTGTTACACCATAAATCATACGAGTCGAATTCCTCGAACACCTTGTGTGCAACCATCAAAAACAACAGAAATGTTTGATATAGAGGAGAGAGAATGAATACCTCATACAATTATGTATCTCTCACTTGTTTGAATCTTTGTCGGCGAGGGTGAGTGAGAACTCTAAGAAAATTTTGATGAATACCTCATATAATTTCACTTCATTGTCGACATTGAACAAGCTAGTTCTTATGGGAACCAATCTTACCGGTTCTATCCCGAAAGAGATTGGAACTCTATCGAAGCCGACATACTTGGATTTGAGTGACAATGCATTGACCGGTGAAATTCCAATCGAGCTTTGTAACTTGCTTCAACAATCGGACAATTGCGATTTACATACAGAATGACCCATATCGAGCTCGACAACAATCAGATTACTTGGGACAATTCCTTCGAATTGGGCATGTTGACGAATCCGACATTACTATTCCTGTGATGAACAAGCTTGATAGGAGACGGAAAGACTTAACAAAAAAATTAAAATTATATTGAGGGTAGGGGTAAATATGTCATGACAGTATTTTTTTCATGGCATTAACCATTTTGTTAGTGGTAATAGAGCCACCCTTCAATCAATGTTAGATTAACTACTAACTTTTTCAATACAATTTTAAATTGTAAAGACAAATCATGTGTTATTGTCATACCTCGGGTGGATGAGTTTATAGAGATGATGGGGTTTGGGTTAGTTTCGACCGTCGGTTATATGGAGTATGACCATCATCTCCCGACAAGCACTTGCCGAGCGTTGGAGGCCCGAAACTCACGGTTTCCACCTATGCGTAGGCGAGGCCACCATCACGCTCGAAGATGTTGAGGTATTACTGGGTCTACGTACGGATGGTTTGCCCGTTACGGGTAGAGAGTCCTATCCCAGCGACATCGCCGGCTACCTTCGTAGGCTGTTGGGGTTTGTTCCGGAAAGGGATGGGAGGACCGCTATTCGATCTGTCGAGCATTAAAGAGCACTTGCGGCGCTATAAGAGAATGGTAGATATTTCGGACGAGGAGGCGCTACGGAGGGCGCGATGTCACGTCGCCATCTTGTTGGCCGGATGCTTCTTCCCGGATAAGAGCCGAACAAGATAGATCTTTTCCCGCTGCAGCTCCTGGAGGATCCGAAGACTTGCGGTCGGTTGAGTTAGGGCAGCGCTGTTCTTGCATACACATATCGCGCATTGTGCGACTCCGCCCGCTCAGGAGAGACTTCCACGAACATGTGCGGGCTGCTGGTGCGGTCTTGGGCATGGTCGAGGATACTTAAGGTTAGACCGAGATTTGGTCCAGGTTATTTGGAGCCACAGGGCGCCCCCTTTGCCGCACGGTAAGTTCACGTCTCTATTGAAGTTGTAAACTAAATTGATAGATTATTTTGGGACGATTTTGAATTTCAATATGTTCCTACGCAGGTGGACTAGACCGTTGTCCAGGACCACCGTTACGAGTCATGTCCTCCTCGCCTATAGGGATCAGCTATCTTTGATGACTCCGTCCCGTGTATTCCGTCTTACAATTCCCGTCGACCTTCAAATAATTCTCCGAAAATGTAAATATATTTCTAACAACTAATTTGGTCATTCCCTTATAGTTCGAATGGACGCCATACGCCGCCCACATGGAGTCTCTACCGGATGGATGCCGTCGGGGTGTGAACATTTGGAGGTCCAGGACATACCTCCACTACTACTACGTCGTTGAGGGTCACTACCCCGACAGGGTGATGCGACAGTTTGGATGCACCCAATTTATTCCTGGCGTTCCTCTCGATGCGACCGAGACTCAAAGATTGCACAGAATGAAGAGGTCGGCACACCCCAGGAATTGGGCACGAGACCATGCCGATTACGTTGAACAGTGGGAAGCTCGAGCTAACAGTGTCGTTGGGGGTATCCCTACGGATGAGCCCACGGCGGATGTCGATTATATGCCATGGTATTGGCGTAAGACAAGAGAGTTCGTACGAGATCCTGGTCATCAGCCGCCCGCTGCAGGTTACCATGGCCGCACCGATTCGTTGCACGCCCTGGTACGTACTCGATTATTTCATATTAGTAAGACGTCCATCAATCTCTACTCGGATGATATTAAATCGTATTATATTTTTCTGGGTTTTCAATTGCAGAGCGTAGAGTTGAGCCGGATCATGCGGTGGACGTCCCACCTACAGGATACGTATCGAGGTATCGACTATCATGCCGAGCATGCCGATAATTACGGGCAGATATCGACCAGGATTAAGTCCTTGATGGAGGCCACTGGTTTGCCATATCCGGCGGATACTACGGATACTACCGATGAAGGAGTCGTGCACGAGAATCCGAGTCAGAATTACAATCCTCCACAGCCGAACATCGTTTCGGGTCGGCTAGGGAGACGGGTGTTGGGGGGCGGTAGACGACCAAGAGTCCGGACTCCCGAAGTACATTCGCCTACGAACGAAGCGGGACCCTCTCGTCACTCCGTCTCCGGACCCTCTCGTCCCGCCGCATCCGGTCCCTCTCGTCACTCCGTCTCCGGACCCTCTCGTCCTACTGCATCCGGACCCTCTCGTCCTACTGTATCTGGGCCCTCTCGTCCTACTCCTGCTGTATTCGATCAGTCTACATCCGCCTACTATCCACAAATAGATACTGCGCCGGAGGTACAACCATTAGGGAGCGTTGCCTTGTTTTCGGATGAAGTGAACTTGAGGTTCCTTGACCAAACGTTTAGTACCGAGCACATGGCCGATGCGACTTCATCATATAATCAGTTCGCACCTCATGCCGCAGCCGGGACATCCGGTCATCCACATCCCATCGAGTACGGCTTGGAGGATCTTTGGGCCGGTGATGTGCAGCGAGCCACAACCTACCACAAATGACACGCCTCGTCACTCGTTTTCCGGGGATGTTCAGATGGGATTAGGAATCGGGTCCAGTTCCCATGGCGTTCGATCACAGTCTGCATATGATCCCGAGCCAGCTACGGAGGAGACAGAGTTGCAGCGACGAGATCGCATTGGTCGGGGTCGGATGAAGAGGAGGGACAGTTGGTTCTACGGATGAGATTTTATTTATATTTGTTCGTAGTTGTAATAAATAACACTTTATTTATATTAGTATGGAATAACACTTTATTTATATTAGTATGGAATAACATTTTATTTATATTAGTATTGAATAACATTTTATTTATATAAGTATTGAATAAGACATTATAATAACTTTACGTAATTTAAATAAATGATATACATCATCTTCATCATCATCTTCGTCGTCATCATCATCGCATCCATCATCATCCTCATCCGTATCTTCATCCTCATCCTCATCGGAATCATTTGTTTCTTCCTCTTCGTAATCATCATCGTAGTCGGAATCCTCGTAATCGAGAGGGGCATTTCCTTGAAGTCCGTATGGATCGTGCAACATGTTCAACGGCAATCTATCCGCAGCGGAATGAGTGAAAGGGCATTTCCTCCTGTCGTGGTCATGTCCATTGCAGCTTGCTGCATCCGCGTGGTCTTGTACCTCGACTGGTCGCATAGTCCCTCGCGCCCCTAAGTCGTCCGTTATTTCTTCTGCGACCACGACCTGTATGATGAACCATCCGCGTGTCATCCGGTAGTAAAAAAACTCGGATACGGGCCAATCATTCGGTACAGGATGAAAGACACCACTGAATTGTTGTCTCCAACCATCCCATGTGTGACAACTATGAACTAGATCTAGACGACGAACGCCAAGTGCCTTCCCAACGGCCATTGCGTGAGAACAAGGAATCCCGTAAGTGTCCCACTCTAAACATGTGCATGAACCCGTGTCAAATTGTACAGTGTGTTCACGGCCCGCAACTCCCATCCGCAACGACGGAGATATGACACGGAACGTACGGTCGGGACAGTTTGGATATAACGATACATCGTACCGCCTGGCCCTCATCTTGTTCTCTTCGTATGTCCGAGACGGGATCTCTGCAAGAGCGATATCTATGCCTATTTATTTTTGCCATCTCGTCCGTAAAAATCGCCATAGCTTTTGCGTGAGTGGCCTGGACTAACGCCCTTATTGGCAAGAATCGATCGCCTCTAAGAACGTTATTATAACTCTCCGCGTCGTTGGAGGTAGTGATGCCCCATCTGTAGAATCCGTCTTGGAACAATGTCCATTTCTCTAGGGGAATACGTTGAAGGTATGTAGCTGCATGATGACTCGTTTCTATAAGATCCGTCCAAGCCTTCATATATTTATCCTGATCCAAAGCGGTTGAAACGGCCCAACATAACCCATATATTCCTTTCTTCTTCGGGACGCTTGCAATCATATTGGCACGAACGTGCTCCATGCGAAACCTGTGCATATGCAATGTTTTAAATTGATGGATTAATTTGACAAATAGAATTGCAACGACAGTTTGGATGTCATCATCACCTGTGAACTCCCCAGTTCGGAAATTTTCTATCCAGCTTGACGATAGCGTAAAGGATGCCGAATGACGATCAGAGATTATGCAAGTGAACGTATCTTGCAGAACGTATATTTTAAGGTATTTCAAGAACCAATACCAGCTGTGGGTCGACTCCTCGTCTATTACGGCATATGCGACCGGCACGACTCGTGGTTAGCAGTCTTCACAAGCGCAACGATCGCCTTACCCTTGTACGCCCCTTTAAGATGCGTTGCGTCAACGGTAACTACAGGGTGACTGTGCTGAAATGTGCGTTTCGTCGCACCGAAATGCCAAAATACGTATCCGAAAAAAATAACATAAATCATAAAAATCTATTTTTAAGACATATACCGTGCACAGTAAACATAGTTCGTACCTGAAAATCTTCCTCCGGCTATGTATCACCCCGTCCTCCTTCTTGAACTTCCACTGGACTTTCGTCCCGTCGTTGCAGTTGTTCTAGAGCTCGCATGTAACTGGCGCTGGCGAAAATTTGTCTCCCAATCTCCATATACTCGGTTCGAGGCAACTCGCTTGCCGTCCCAAGCTTTTTTCCGGCCTATTTTACAACCGAATATCGCTTCGCAGTCATCAATAATGGACTTGATTGGGTAATTTGGACGTTGGCGAATCTTACCAGTTATGACGTAGGCAACATGATTTTGCGAAATATTTCGATCATCCCGTTCGTTGTTTGCACCGTCACAATTATGCCCCTCGCACCACACCGTAATTTGCCACGTACGATATTCGCTCTTATACGAAGCACGGATCCTCCAGCTGCATACAAGCACCGTTGAACGGCTCGTTAGTACGTCCGTTTGGACGATTTATGCATTCTGCCGCCCATCTCGTCCGATCCGACACCGTAGTGCGATGCTCGCTCCACGCCTAGTTGACCAAATGGCTATCGCACCCCGAAGCTCTTCCTTGTTCGAAAAATGCGTTCCCGACTTTATGGTGCTAGGGTCACCATTGTATAACTCTGGACAAGTAGGCATTCGGCGGTTTGTTACCTCATCGAGTCCATCCATATTGCCGAAGACATGATAATCTGCAACGCGAGGAACAATGTAATCCTCGTTGGAGGGCCCGTATCCCCGCCGTCCGCGAGGCCTACTACTCGACTCTCCCCCAAAGCATTGGGTCTCGATGTTCCACCCGAATTATGAATCGGATGGTAACTTATGAACAAGTCACGACTCCAAGAATGATGTTGATACATCAATGATAATGTAGCATCATCATTGATGACGATACATTGCTTATCACCGTTATCAACGGCGTATACGTAGATTAGCCTCAATTGTACCGCTTCTCTTTCAATCCCAAGCATAAATGCACATTATTTTGGAAAAATCATCATAACTCAACCTATCTTCGAGCAAATACGTTGCGTCGGGAACACTACATACAACGATCTTGCCATCGACATATTGTATAGAACTCCTCCAATATAAATTTAAATATGAAGACATATTTAATAAAATTTAAAAATTAATACGAAAGGAAACACTAAATTTTGATATTAAGAGATTTTGAAAAAAGATGGAGATAGATTGTGAAAATGTATATGGTGTGAGCTGCGTTATATAGGCCAAAAGTTTCCCGGATATGGCATTTACGGAACAAAAGAAGCCGGGAATACGAAAACGGGAATGTGTATTCCCGGAATGGCATTACCGGGTCCGGATATGAAAAACCGGGTATAGTCCTTCCTGCTTCTTGCCATTACTGGAATAAGCATTCCCGATTTTGGCATTCACGGCACCAATATTTCCGTTTTCAGACTCAATGTGGTGACCGGGCGAATTAATCATGATGCACGTTTCCTGGCTTTATAAATTAAATAGTAACCAGCGTTTCACCCACAGTGTCTACATATAACAGCGGCTACTGCCCCATGTTAAAACCTAAACAAGATGGAAAAAATAAAATTGGAAATCCGTTTTTTTGTTTAAGAAATTAAGGAAAAGAATACTAAAAGAAAACTGGTGCAGAGAAAATTGCTATTGATTTGAGAGGAGGAAAAAGGGATCTTTGTAACAGTACAGTTTTGTTTCTCCCTTTCCACATTTCTCCCATTTTTAATTCCTTTTAACAGATACAAACAGTATGTACTTATTTGCTCTTCTTCTTCTTTATTAATCTTAATTGATATTTTCTATTTCTTTTCATGGCTGATGTTTTCTTTTGTTCTATGGATGGAGAAGGGTTTGAGAAAAAAAAGGGCTAACTACTCGGACAATATCCAACGTTAAGATTCGTTGGAAACTCCTTGAATGGCGGACAACAACCAGACAAGTCCATCCTCACCTCCTTCCGACGATTCCGCCACCCTCCTCCACCACAAGATTCCTCCTCCCCTTCTCCTCCATCGTCCACGAATTCCGGCACCAACATCAAAAGATTCCACCAACTTCCTCCACCGGCAGAAGCTCTTCATCTCCAACTTCCTCCTCAGAATTCTCTTCCCCACCACCAACTTGGCGGCGCGTCCTCATCACCTCTCAATAAAGGGAGGCGGTGCCCTCCTCCACGTCCATCACAAAGCAAGAATCGGACAAGTCCTCCTCCATCAACCACTGCCCAAACTACATTCTCACCGCTCTCCACTAATGGAGAAGAAGATCCAACCTCAAATCATCAACCACCACTCACAACACCGCGACTACTTAGCCGCCTCCATCACATGGGAGGACGTCATCATCGTCGCCGTCTTCCAAATGACGGAGGCTTATCGTCGCAAGGCAGCTATAGGAGGTGCTTCGGCAGGTGCAGCTGGTAATATAATTATTCTCTCAATACTAATTTGCATTGCATGCAAATGCAAGGGGAAAAAAGAGAAACAATATTCACCAGAAATGCACCATTTCGATAACAATGGATTGTATATTGCTACTGGTCCAGCTAAAGGTATTAATTTTAACTATAATATGTGTTCAGGAGAAAATGTATGTTATTATATTCTTCTCAAAATAATTGTCATACATTAAAAAAAATGATAACTATATATAAGTTAGGTAGATTAAATAAAAAGAATAAATTAATTTGACCATCAAACAACAAAAGAGCCGACAAAGTTTTGAAAAGACTAGTTATTTCCCCATTAATTGATTTGGACGGTATATAATTAAAAGTTTATATACAAAAAGGATAAGTTGGAATCTCAAACAAAACAGATGTAAAAATATGTACAAATTTAAAAATTGGGAAATGTTTGAATGTATAGACAAAAATATATAAAAAAAATATCATTTTTGTGTTTGATTAATATAGTGATTTTTGTTTTTCTGAAGTTAATGATACTTTGACATTTATTTAGTGTAAAATTCCAAGGAGTGGAATGTAATTAGATTTTTAATTGGAATCTCATTAATCTATCTCTTTCTATGAGGATGAGTAAATTATTTATTTATTATAGAAATTATAGTCTTATTAAATTTTAATTTAAACATTTTACAAATATAAAAAAGGCCACATATCAAATTTAATTCATCAATTCTTTCAAAAAACAATTTAATTCATCAAAAATTTCATTATAAAATCTCAAATTTAATTCCTTATTTTATCTATAATTACATTTATGGAATAGTTCATATCCTTTGAATTGAAAGCTACTTAAATACTTATACTGGTTCCAGTGTAAATTCATACCATTTCTCTCACATTTAAGATTATGGGATGAATTATGTGTGATGCGAATTCATATTAATTATCTTAACTTAGATAGTACATTATCTATACCTGAAATATTTAGTAGTATAAATATAAGTGACACAAAATTGTCAGTTCTTTTAATGATAATGATCACGTTTTCTCATGCTTTGATCAACCTTGCAATCAAAGCTTCTGAAATTGAAAATCTTAGATTGGATCGCATAAGGATCTTCTAAGATCGTAAAAGATAGAAAGATCCCATCTCATATAGTTTCTATAAAAATTTAGATGTTATGTAAACATAATAATGTTATAAAGAAAAATGCTAGAGATAGTAATTTAAATAGTGATTAATGTGTGAATAATCATTGAGACGGTGACATATGGCATAAAATGTATTAAATTGTGATTTATTTTCTTAAATTCAAAGTAAAAATAATTAAAACATTAAATTTAAAGACACGTGACACTTTAATAAGAGTCACTATATTAGTCACTACATTAAGTTACTATCCCTAACATTTAAATAATTTTCAACTTTTAATGTTAACATATAAACATAATATATATGTAAATATGATAAATTATTCATATAAAATTTTTAAAAAACATAAAAATTACTAATTAAGATCTAAATTATTATCGTCAAATTCGTCACCATCACTACTAATTAAGATCTAAATTATTATCGTCAAATTCGTCACCATCACTAGCATCAACATTAACTCACTATAAATATTTACTTCTGAAAATAATATAGAAAAAAACTAGCCTAATTGTTTGTGTGAAAGAAAACGAAATGAATTTTGGTATGATTAGTGGGAGTCGTTAGTATTTACTAAAATTGTAAGATCACAGATCTTATGGATCAATGGATCAAGATCACAAATTTTACGTATCTTAATGCTCAAAAATCTTTCTCTAAAATGGAGATTGTTGTCAAATGTAAAGATTGTTAAATCGCAAGATCCGAAGATCCGATATCGCTAAATCTCTGACAACCATGCAAGCTTCTCTCTAAACCTTATCTGATAATGAAATGATCATCATAGACATAGAAAGATATTTTGTTACTGTTAGAAGGATTATTTTTGCTGCATTCACAAATATGAATTGAACAATTAGGAAAGAGAAAATATTAATATAATGATATGTTTTAATGTAAATATATTTTTGCTCTTTGATTTTCGAAATTCATAAAAATAAAGAAGCATTGAATAATTATTAACTCTTAAGGGAAAATAATAAAATTATACACTTACAATTTAAATATAAAAATTTAAGAATAAAAATCAAACAAAGAACCACATCAATACTACATATGGTTACCACTAATTTTTATGCTTGAATTGAAGGGTATACTTCAGGATGTTACAAGGGTGGTGGACCAGCAGGCGGCGGTGGCGGTAAATTACAGCCTCCACCTCACGTTCCTGAAAAACATCACATACCGTCCCCAAATTTGAATCCAACTACGACACCGCCAGTATTCACAAGCAGTGAAATGAGCAGCTCCAACTTTTCAGGCGGCCTGCCGCCGGCAAGTAACACACCACCAAATATGGCATTAGGGTTAATTCAGAGTAGCTTCACATACACTGACTTAGCAACAGCAACCAATGGATTCTCTCCGGCGAATCTGTTAGGTCAAGGCGGATTTGGGTTTGTGCACAAAGGGATTTTGCCAAACGGAAAGGAAATTGCCGTGAAGAGCCTAAAATCGGGTAGTGGACAAGGTGAGAAAGAGTTCCAGGCCGAGGTTGAGATCATCAGTCGTGTTCATCATCGGCATTTGGTGTCGCTTGTTGGTTATTGCATTGGAGCTGGTGGCCAAAGAATGCTTGTTTATGAGTTTGTTCCTAATAACAATCTCGAATTCCATCTTCATGGTAATTTGCATGCCCTTAATTAATTTTAGGTTATAATGCTAATTACACACGTCTTTTCTCTTGTTCATTAAGTTAAATAACTTAAAAATAAATTTCAATAGAATTATAATTAAAAAATAAATTAAAACAAAATATCTTAGAGCATCTTTAGTGATGGTATTATCTTTTTTTTTTTTAGAGATAGTGATGGTATCTTAAATATTAAGTATGTGGCAAATAATATACTCACATGTAACATTGGAACAAATTTATATGGGTAGGATATTCTATTTTTGGGTATGATATGTTATTTATTTTTGGTATGTTAAATATCATTCTCTACTTTTTTGTCTTTTTACTTGATTGTTGTCGATGTAGCGGAAAGATAAACATAAATGACATACATATGTGGGAGATGCTCTTATAGCTCTAAAAATAAACTTATTAAAATTGTTGTTAATTGACTTTAACTTTTTTAAATATTAGATTGCTTTCATCAAAAAAATATGTATGTTACATTGTCCGATGAGACTCTTCACTAGTCGATTTTTGTTCAATTGAAGATTTTAGGGAAATCTCTAACTAAAATTTATTTGATACAACACATTTTGATGCTATCATGGTTGATGGTTTTTTTCTCCTTAGGAAAGGGAAGACCTGTTATAGATTGGTCAACAAGGCTCAAAATAGTTTTGGGATCTGCTAAAGGGCTTGCTTATTTACATGAAGATTGTAAGCTACTCCGTATATAAATAATTACATTTGTAGTTTTTGTTTCTTGTTTTATATATTGTAAATTATGTGTCTCATTATATTTGTATGAATATGATTGCATACAGGTCACCCTCGCATTATACATAGGGACATTAAAACTGCCAACATTCTGATTGATTTCCATTTCGAAGCTAAAGTATGTACGCCGCTATTTTATTACGTTTAACAATTGCAAATGATATGTTTAATCTTACAGCTAAAGAATTTTTTTCTAATCATCAGGTTGCAGATTTTGGTTTGGCTAAACTTACCACAGACACAAATACTCATGTGTCAACTCGCGTGATGGGAACATTTGGGTATAGTATAATATAATGAGAAACTGACGGAGCCTATTTTACACTTAATTAGAAATTGTTGCCTGGGAAATCTGCTTCATTGCGGTTTTTGTCCCAGAGACCCCAGAACGTGTTATGGTGGGCATAGGTACGAAACATCAGGATGATGTTTCCTGGCCAGAAAAAATGAAATAATGTTGAAAAGTTTGATTGAAAAAAAAAAAAAAAGTTTTGAAACACATTTATATTTACTGGAGCGTGATAAAAAAAACATTTTGAAAAATCCTAACATATTTTTTATATGTATATTACATATTCAATCTTTAATTGTGGATTTATATGGTTTAATTTCTCTAAACTTTTAAAATTATATGATAATTTAATTTATTTTTAAAATCATTAAGTACTTTTCTTTTCAATCATTATCTGTTATAATTTTAATTATTACCGTCCTCATCATAAATTTTAGAATTATTCGTTTTGGGTCCCGGTCCCGTATCCATCCTCAATTCGACAATTCCATGTAACATAGAATTTAGAATTATGTTATCTTATTTTTAAAAATATATTGGTCATTGTATATAATATTGATTGATTAATTGTTAATAATGCAGTTACTTGGCTCTCGAGTATGCATCAAGTGGTAAGTTAACCGAGAAATCTGATGTTTTCTCCTTTGGTGTAATGCTTTTGGAACTAATTACCGGAAAGCGTCCGGTAGATCCTAATGGAGATATGGAAGACAGCTTAGTAGACTGGGTATAGCAAATGCTATCTTAATTAACACTTTTATTATTGTAAAATAGATAGACGTTTTTGATGATTTTTTTTTTTTTATATAATTGACGTTTGTTTTTTTAAATAAATGAAAAAATTAATTATTTAAAGAAAAAAAACTAAATCTATTTACAGATAAATGAGTTTGTCGTTTTAATTAAATATCATTATATTTTTTATATTTTTCCTCCTCATATTTGCTAACTGACTAATAAAACTAATACTTATCTCCATCCTTAACTACTTGGTCAAGTAATTAAATATGGAGAGAGTATTTTAATAAATAATAAAGAGTAAAATTATAAAATAATAAAATATTTCATCTTAAAATATGTTTATTATTAATAAATATGAAAGTTTAAAAACGATACAGATTATAATCCATATATCTTAATATTTATAGAAGATGGAATTAACAATAATTATTTTGATATTTTGAACAGGCTAGGTTCCTTTGTTGACGCATTCGCTTCAAAGATGGAAACTACAATGGATTGGCAGATCCAATGTTGGAGAGAAATTATATTCAGGAAGAGATGGCACGTATATGTCTTGTGCTGCTTCCTCCATTCCTGCCATTCTCCCAAGAGAAGACCAAAATGAGCAAGGTACGTATAATTTAAAAGCTCTGGCGATCCTTATTTTTTTCTCTAAACTATATTTTTTTCAGTTAAATACGCAACCAATTTTTCTTTTTTAGTTTCAATCAATTTTAATTCTAATGAATATATAATAAACTAATCACAACATTTTTGGTCGAAGTATGCATTTAGTAAAAAGTTAGCTCAATTGTAAAAAGATCACATTTCAGGTTTCAATTTTGCCATGCAGTTTGCTTCTGCCATTTATTTTTATATGAAAAAAATATCCATTTAAAAACAAAAAAGGGCCAAAATATTCCTTTCTGATGAGAATATTTTGGTGACTTTCACCCTGTTTTAGTTCCTCAAATAGCATAGACTAGATTTAAACAAGAGAATTGACTAAGCCAATTTATTAGTATTTTTTTTTTATGAATAATATAATCTACCCCACTCTGCTCTTACTCCTCCTAATAATATAACCGCCCTTTCGTAGGAAAACGTACTATATGCTTTATCATTAGCAGTATTGATAATTTTCTAATGACTTCTAAAATCGACTTTTGTTTTAATATTTCTAATCGAATAAAGTATTTTTTTATGTAACTATTAGTATTTGTATATTTTCCTTTCACCTGATGAAAGCAACATTCAAATCATTATTACAGGTTGTGCGAGCCCTTGGTGATATGTTGTCCGACTTAAACAGGAGTACTTAAACCGGGACAAAACATCTTCCAGTTCCAGTGACAGCTCAGAGTACGATGCTAGGTCTTACAGCACAGAAATGAAGAGATTTAAAAAGATAGCGTCAATGGATAGTCGTCAATATTATGGCAGTAGTGAATATGGGGCAACAAGTGAATATGGCCTCAATCCTTCTACCTCAAGCAGTAAAGCTAGCAAGAGTGGTAGAGCATCCCCTACTAAATAATTAACTGCAAATAAAATTGAAAAGAAAAAAGTTGGATCAGAGACAATAATTTTTTCGGAGAGAACTAAAATGTTGATTGGATTTGTTATTCTTAACTTTCTTTAAGATTTCAGTTTTTTCACATGTGTACGTTTTTATATATTAGGTAGCAGAGTGGTAATGCAAGTTCGTAAGAGTTTTTAGCTTTGTTCTAGTTCTGGTTCTTCCAGCCCTACCTTTGTATTTTAATGTTATTTCCTTATTTTTTGAAATTGAATAAATTAGACTGAAAGCAAGAAATATTAGGGCAGTACGGCGTTAAAGGAATTGAAATTTTCAATTTTTGTGTGGGTCTAAAATTATTATACCATTAAATTACATTTAACTATATAGGCCCATTAATCTCAATTCAATAACAGGCTCAATCTAAATCAGGCCCATTTTCAGCACGTCCTCTTTATACCTTAACGTTCTTTTATCCACTCAAACTATAAGCCGAATCTTAGAAATTAAGATAAAACGTCAATGACATAATTGACAGAGAATGTTTGTTGCCCACGATTTTAGTGCGTCATTCATGGATCCCACTAAGCAGCCCAAGAAACCCTAGATGGTTTCTACAATAAATGGACTCCCTTTTCTTATTCAGTTGTGTTTGGTGTACATAATCTTTGTCTACATTATGAGCACTATGTGTACAAGACGGTTGCAAAACGTTAGGATAATATACAATTATGTTAATGCATATAATGCACATAAGAATGGCATATACAAATCATGCCTTTTCTTTCTTATTTGGGCGAATTCTGACAATTTCCCTCTCTTGCCTTCTTCCCCATAGATTTTTTTCCCCCTCTCGAGAGCACGATCAACTTACTGATTTGATGGTCGGAGAGCCTATGTCAGAATCAGCTCCGTTTCGAGTTAGCTTTTCTCACATTTTGCAGTTCCGAAGTTAAGATCTTTCTAACAACTCTCGACATTATGAAAAGTGTGGCGCCCGCATTTCGACCCCTCATATGGGTCTAGTGTGGGGCCCGTTGGTACCTTCTATCGTCTGCGGAATTTGGGCCCTAGCCATGCCTCATAACTTGAACCTGCTTAACTTGGAGAAAATATTTATTTTTGTAGAAATCTGTAAGCTATATGCTTAGTGAGGTTTTCAATAATCATTTGTCAACACTTAAAACAATTTCAATTTTTGATAACATATTTAATATTCATAGAATATTTTAAATCAATCAATCAATTATTTTAATTTGATATATGCCATATCAAATTTTAACACAATATGAACCCAACAGTGAAAATCAATAACGGATCAAGTTACGATAGCTAGTCGTAACGATCCTCCCCACGTATGTGAGTTCCTATGCCAGGAACTCGACCCTACTAGACGCTGGGTAACGATCATAGTAAAGCGTACGGTCGATCAGAGGTACAAGGCCGTCCGTAATCCGCCTTTTGAACAATAAATACCACTTGGGTTGAACTTAGGCAACCGTCAACAAGTGGTGGAATTTTTTATGGGTTCTTATACAATTTTATTTCAATAAAGCAAAATTTGCTTTAATTTATTTGAAGAATATTTTCTCCAGTTTTTATATACCAAATTCATATTTATATGTATAATACTATGTCGTATATAAATCACTTTAAAACAATAAATAGATGTTATACGACGTAGTATATATTTGACAAAAATTTAAATTATCACATAATGAAAAATAACTCACCTCGAAATAATCGTAAGCGCGATTTTACGTCAACAAAGTCTAACGACCTGTTAAAATTATCGAAACTAATCAATCATCTAATTAAATACTTCGCAGAAACATTACTCGTACTAAGACGGTCGCTCTCGTATTCTACGACGGTATTTTATCGATTAATCATTTTTAAATTAAATTTTGAGACAATTATTTCATTGAAAATATTTTCCTATATGAAAAATATTTAATAAAATCAAATAATATTTCTGGTTAATCCAAAATAATTTATTATTATTTTTACACATTTATTTTAAACAAATTCCTACTTCAATTTATTGATTGACCAATTATATAAATTTAAAATCATTTAAATAAATCATAATTTAAGATTTATTAAATATGATTACTTAAATTACAAAATTTTTACATAATCAGGTCTGGAATATTAATATTAAGCTATGGTAAAAATTTCATAGGTTCGGATTGAGTAAAAATGATTTTATTAGGTTCGGAAGATAAAAATATTACTTTTAGGGTTTCAGTTTAGGGTCGGAATACTGGTTTTGGCCCTGAACCGAATTGATTCGAAATGAATCGAAGTGAACCGATTTTAAAAGTAGGAAATGACAGTTTAACCATTGACTAATATTTGACCGAATAAAATCACGTTGGTAATCTTGTAAATATTTTAAAAATACAAGGGTAAAACAGTCTTTTAACAGATTGAACCGGTTTTAACTTAGGTATAAAAAGGATTGAACCGGCTGGTTCAATCATTTCTCTTCTTCTTCTTCCTCCGTCTCGCGATCGTCTCTCCTCTCTCGTCGATGCTATCGTCGTCGTGTCGATTCCGGCCAGAATCGACGGTCGATAGTCGACGTCGACGTGACGAGTAGATGCACGATTCTAAGGTTAGTTTCTTTCAATTTCGTCTAGTTTAGTCTTTAATTTCGATTTTAGGGTTTCGGTCACATGAACAAATTTTGGGGTTTTTCTCCGATTCTTTAATATGTTATTCTACAGTTGAATTCTAAGCTTTCTAGCGTAATTTTTACTTTAATTCGACATGAAATTTGGCTTGAAAATTTACCTCGAAATTTTCTGTTTGTTTTGCGAGGTTCGATTTGGCTTGAAGGAGGTTAACGGCGACGAGAGGAAGCTTTTTCACTTCTGGAACAAGCTGGGATTCGGCCGGATTTGGTCGAGTTGACTCGACCAGTCACTGAGTTGACTCGGTCGGGTTGGCTCAGTGAGTTGACTCGGTTGACACAGAACGAGATAAGTTTCTTTCTTCTCAAATTCTTCCTTAACTGTTAAATTTTGTTTCTTGTTAGTATTTCGATTTTGATAGAATTAGGAAAATTTGCATAAGTTTGAATTTGTACATTATTGATAATTGATCATGTGTTTGAATTGATGGCTTATACCGTTCTAGGATTGTAGCTTCGAAATTTGATTATTGGTTGCTTGATTTGATTGCTTGGAATTGGTTGTTTGAGTTCTCTGCCGAATTGCCTTATTTTTGTGAAAGTTTGAGTGTTTGATTTTTCATGAAGTTTTCTATCACATGCTTGAATGAATAACAACATGGTCTCTTCCGATTTTTATTACTTTGTAGGTCTGTGATTTGAAGGAGTTTGGTGGCATTTTTCTACTGACAAGAGTTGAAAATTCATTAGAGTAGAGTGAATTGTAGAGTTGGCTAGAAGAAAATGTCTGATATAGGTTGTAGAGTTTGGTAGGTGGCGGTGGAATTTATTGTGTAATGGCAGAAGTTGTGATTAGTCAATGTTTTGACAGATTTGTGTTGAAATGGTGATATGGCTATCCGGCCAAGACTTTGAAAATTCCTAAGTCTATATTTGTATTTAAATTATACATCTCCTTTCACTCTTGTATATTAATGTGTAGTATAAGGTTGTAAAGTGTTATGATTTGTGGAGTGTGAGTGTGTAATGTCAATTTATGTAATATATATTCTAAATGTATCTAGTTTAAACTTTAATGTTTGTATTTGGACATTATTAGTTATTTGATAATAACATTATTTGTAATCTTTAGATTTTCTTTTGTTTAATGAATGTCTTTGACATTTAATATCAATTTTTCAACATTCCCTTTATTCGTTTCGCATCTACGCTCGACTCGATTCAAAATAATCGAAGAAAATTTTATCACTCGTCTAACTCGTATCGATAGAAAAATCAACTTAAGAATTTATTAATGCGCGATCACTTGGCTCAATTTCAAATAAAAATAAACGTAGGTCACGGTCGTTACAAAAGGACTCGGTGGATTCATTTCTGCAGAAAAAATTAGCAATTCATGGGAGGACTTTATGTTGCTCTTAATAAGCAAACTGAAGCAAAGATGCACTACTCACATTCTTCCAAACACTGCCTTCAATAACAAAACTTGATCTCCATATCTTTTCAAACAAAAATCATAAAAACGTGCTAAAAAATCAGCTATAGTTGAAATAGGAGCAGATTTGATCAAGTGTTATTCGGAGTGAAAATTGTTAGATTTGGACATTATTTGTGAAACAAGGTAGTTTTCGCATCATTCCGAGCTTGTATGGATTTTG
>JANIEQ010001592.1:0-12946 GCA_024708375.1 Oxalis stricta | reverse complement strand
TTTTATTTTCCTGATTGGTCAATTCTAATAAATATTTATTTAATAACGTTATGAATATTTAGTTAACTAAGCTTGTTGTTAGTTGCCCATTTAATTAAATTTAAATGCGGGTAAAATATTAAAATCCCCCTCAAGTTAAATATATTATAGGATTATACCTCTCTTTCTATCAAAATTATTTAAACTCTCTTTCTTCAACAATATAATCTATTATTACACCCATTAACTCAAAAAACATAAAATATCTTTGCTAATAATATTAAGATACCAAAAATATCCTTCTTATAATAATATAAAATCTTAAGACTGTTCGATGCCAGTTCTAGTTCGTAAAAATTTTGAACCTTACATGAACCGATGACATACGGTTCAAATCCGGATTAAGGCCGATTCAATATCGGTTCAAGACCGGTTCAAATTTAAGGGTAAAATATTAAAATCCTCTCAATTTAAACATATAAAAAATATTTAAATAACAACTTAAATCAATAAAAAATTAAAAATATTAAGTATATAAATCTGAACCGGTCTTGAACCGATATTGAATCAGCCTTAAACCGGATTTGAACCGCATGTCCACTGGTTAATGTAAGGTTCGAAATTTTTACGAACCAGAACCGGCCTGAACAAGTCTTAAAATCCAAGTTTATTGAACCGGTCCGAACTGCTTAAGAACCGGTCTATGGCCGGGTCATTGAAAACATAACCCTGAACCGTCGGTTTATGGCCGAGTCATTGAAAACATATAAGATTTTATATTATTATAAGAAGGATATTTTTATGTATTTTAATATTATTAGCAAAGATATTTTAGGTCATTTGGATTAATGAGTGTAATAATAGATTATATTGTTGAATGAAGGGGGTTTAAATAATTTTGATAGAAAGAGGGATGTAATCCTATAATATGTTTAATTTGAGGAGAGTTTTAATATTTTATCCCTTAAATGTTGATCTATATAAACCGAATGAATTATATATGTAAGTGTAAATTAGAACATGCGTAAAATATTTTGGACATAAAAAATAATATTCTCACTTTTTTTTATAAAGGAGGAATGATTTTATTAAATTAAAATGGCGTAGGTAAAGTTGTGTCAATTTAGTAATAATTTATAAAACTCACCCAACCCTTCAAAGTAGGACAAAACCGTTAATATTATCGATAAACATCCTTCACGACTTCACTACCGGTGCAAATTACAACAGCAAGTCAATTACCGAGAACATCGACTATAATACATGTCAGAATGAAGAATACCTACGAATAGACAATATCCGGAATAGCAAAACAAAGACAATGTGAAAAAAAGAAATGCTCATTGCAAAAAGTAACATCTACCGCCGCTTCCTTTTATTTGTTCACATCTGAATTCTTGCTGCAGATACATCGAGCTCTGAAATAGAATAGCCGTTTTGTATAAACTCATTCTCATATGCATGATAATAAAGAGCATGTTATCCCATCTAGATTGTACATCTTCCAAAAACTCTCGCAACAATTTCCAAACGATTACAACAAATAAAATTAACATACAATCCTTCTGCATTCTATCGACTGAAAAAGTCTCGCATTGAAGTAGTAAGTTATCAATTGATTCTATCATATAAAGTCGACAAGCCCAACAATTCAGAAATTACCCCAAACAAGTCAGGAGAAAACGGCATTGGATAGATACTCCTCAGTTTCATCACAAGATGGCCAAATAATACCATCAGCACCAACAATATTCAGTTTTATCAATTGGAAGTATACCTCCTGCAGGTCATGAACTTTATCCACAGAAAGACATAATATTGGCTAAGTGTCTGACGAGTTTAGGAATTTTGACCTATCATTTTGACTTGGTCATGAATAATATTCTGACTTAGAAATTAATGCTAAAAGAACCCATTTATCCTGATTGGACTCATCAGCTAAAAATGACTAATACGCCCTCACTTCAACAGGATCTTATAATAATATATATGCGTATTTTATCAGGATGAGTTCATAGAATTTAGAGTAAAAGAGTCTAAAAATCATCCCTCATGACTCGTATAATAAAAAAATAAAGGGGACTTACCAATAGGAGTATTAAAATCAATTTAATTTGCCACAAAAATAATTTCTTAGAGATTATATAAAAAGATCGTGATGAACAGTTGTAATGGCACGCGCTATTTTTCAAAGAGGCGGAAGATTGGCTTGGGAGTTATTATAAGCATGGTTGTGGAGATGGTGTTCAATTAACGACGATCGTACGATCTTATATTTGTTCTTAAATTGAATATGATGGAGTTAAAATCGGATAGGAATTAATGCCGATTCAAAAGATGGATGAAAACTAGAGCCGATTAGTTCTTATATTTTTTTCTTTTTTATTTATCTATTAAAATGTGATTTCATTTTTCATTTATTTTACTAAAATTAATTTATTACAAACTTATTCTTGAATTACTTTTTTTTATGATTTAAAATAGTGATATTTCATTTTATCGATTTGTTATAGTGTGATTTGCTATTTATCAAATATAACTTGTTAAAGTGTGTGTGATTGTGTATATATATATATATTCTATATGGAGTAGGTACTTCCATTTCGTTAAACCTGTGTGCCACGTTTCTAAATTGATCTTCGGTATTGTGCCATGTACTACGAGTGGGACAATCTTAGTTATAAGAGACTATTCGGCACGAGTTCGGTGTTAATCTCGCTTTCAGGAAAGCTCGCGGGCATTCGTCTGGGAGTAATTTTGATTCAGATTCCATAATCTCTAATTGATCTTATTACTAATGTAGATTCCAGGTTTAATTCTTGTCACGCCTAATTGAATACTATTAGAGGAGGTTTTCCACTTTTTGTTAATTGAAAATTTGCCTTATTTTAAAAAAAGAAAAAATTATTGTCAAGGTTTTAGTAAATATAATTGGCATGCTATGAGAGTATGACGCATTATTTTAGTTTTGAGAAAATAAAATTAAAGAATTTTAATTTCGCGGTAGCTGGATCAGAAATTGGCTACTAGTTGTTTCCATGATGCTATCCATCAATGCACATCAGTTATCACTATAATTATGGTTTTAGCAGCGTTCAAGTTTTTCTTCTTTCACTCAGACGTCGCAATGGCATGGAAGAACTATTAATATATCGAAAGCAATTCATATTAATAGTTAGATACCATCTTTTGACATTATTTCTCGTTTTCATTGTTAATTTTTTATTTGTAACTGAGGTTATCCTCCACGAATTGTTCAGTGTTTGGATGACGCTACTCCCACTACACGTGCATATTTTCTCAAATGATTTTATTTGACGGTTCTAATGTTACTCGACATTTACGAAACTCGATCACCTAATTAATTAATAAAATATATTTATCCTTTTATAAAAAACATTGTGGTTAGGAAAATTAACCCCAAAATTATTGTGTTTTGCCTTCAGATTGTGAATTTTAAATTGAATATAAATTTCAAAAGCTCTAAAATGGAAAAATCACAAAACTTGAAAATGACGCATTTTTCTCAAGTCATCTTTCATACTTTCATAAATAGAAATTATAATAGATAAATGAGTATTGAATATTCCTGTCATACTTCAAATTTACATTCTCTGCCATTTAATGTTTAGCTTAAGACGTGCATATTAGAGTTAAGATCGATCGGCTGTCCGTCAAGTTGCTCTGGTAGCTTGGGTGGATCGAATTGTCTCTCAGAAAGGGTTATGGAACCACAAATTAGAGTTATAAGAAGATTGTAAAAGATAAAATCTCATAATTAAAGGATAAATTCATGTATATCTTTAAAGTGTTAACTAAAAGTCCTAATCACTATTATTCTATTCTACTCATTATATATAAAACGAGAATTCATCTTTTCCATAAAAGAAAAATATTATGAAATCGCAACTACGCATCCTTGACTAAAGTTTCGAGATGAATCTTATTGGTCACGCATACTCGAAAACGTTTATAGATAGCTACCATCTTTTCCTTTCTTTTGCAAGTTCCGATCGTGTTCCTTACGCTGATTCGAAATCTCGTCACGTCACCTTATTTTTTTTTGACATAACAATTTTAATCTTTTAAAAATTATTAAAGGAGTTTTATTAAACCAACATGCTATTATTCGATATTTCTTTTTATTATAATCTAAGTAGCATAAGTATGGGGTCTCGGTTCGGGATGGAGATCAAAACGTTGAAACGGTAAAATGAAAAGATTAGATCGGGATCTGGACGTCTATTATTATACTTCATCCATTTTTAAATAAATTTTTACTTTTTAAGTTTATGGGGAAGTTCATGATTAAAAAGACGTTTCGTATTCTTACTTAATTATGAAAATGCTACTATTAATTTTAATGGAAGTATGCTTAAATCATCGAAATCGTGTGAAGATAAAATGGAAGTGTTGTAAAGCCCATCAGTCCAGACAAACAAGAAACCCATCAAAGTTAAGACGTCGTCGTTTTACTAAACACTCACACAGCTTGGCTTTCTTTTGGTTCTTCCAAGTTCCAACTATCAATTTTATCCATTACCTTCTTCTTCTCCTCTCTGTTCACTTCACATACACCATTGTTTCGCGCAAACGGAAGAAAAAAATGGCAATAATGGCAATGGCTACGACTACTTCACCACTGGAGACTTCAATGGCTTCTCTGTCTCTCTTCCTCCAACCAATCCTTCTTCGGGAAGGGATTCTCTCTCTCTACCTCCTTCCCTGTACGTTTGTTATTCTCATTTCCTTGGATAGTTAATGTTTTCCTTTGTTTCTTACGATAATGGGTTTTTGTTGCATATATTAAAATGGGTATTGAACCCAATGCAAAATTAGTCTTATCTTTATCGTGAAATCGCTGCCTCGTTTATGGGTTTTCTTATTTAGATAGCTCATTTGTAAAGTTGGGATTTGGCAAAAATTGATAAAAAGTTTTGACTTTGGTAAAAGAAGCTGAAATTCAGAACAGTTCCTGTGCTAATTTTGCATTTGGGTTTTTGCAAAACCTCCTCTCCATTCTATGTATACTTGTCTTATCTTCGTTGTTGGTTAGTCGTGGACTCATTTTCATGAACTTTAGTGAAATCACTGATCTATTGAAACTTTTAATAAGAAAATCCTTGAGATTTGCTGATTAGTTGTGAAGTTTGCACTATCAGAAATTTAAGAACTTTATCCTAATGATATGAGTTTGAAATTGAAGGGATTTGTTTGTGCTCTCATATTTCGTTTTTTTGCTTGCTCGTCTTTCAAAACATGCATGTTGCTGATTAGTTGTGAAGTTTGCACTTAACAGATATCCCATTCTCATGATTCTGTGTTGTATGCAGCACTGGTCTCGGCGCTATGCTTAATTTGACTACATGAGTGTCTTTTGACATGCTAATGATACTCCTGAATATTTTTCTTTTCTTTTCCATTTGCTACAAATTAATTTATTATGCTTGCCCTGAAATGTGAGAATTCTCTCTCAACCTTAATCTGTATGCATGTTTGATTTGGTAAATGGAACTAGAATGAAGCATGATATGAGAACCCTTATTGATATCTATACTCTTTTCGCAGGTCAAGTCAGTACAGAAGCCGTGTCTTGTATTTGCAAAGGTCAGTAATATTTCAGTGATAGCGTACTTTTACTTTGCTGACTGATAAAATGTGGTAATATTGTGGGAAATGGTCTGACAAACTCCCATCCAGCATAATCCAGTGAAGGGCTAAAACTTATTCTTCAAATATTGTTGAAAAGCCAGATTTTAGAAATGCGAGACTCATGTGCTCGTGCCCTTTGATTTCCAAATTCCTAAGTACTCTTTCAAACATTTTGTAATCTAGATTTGGTTGTTCTGCTGTATATTAGTGATCTTTTCTTTCTTTTTCATTCTTAATTGGTCGATTTCATTTCTAACTCCTGCAGCTTAAGAGATGGGAGCGAAAAGAATGTAGCTCAACAGTCTCCCAGTTTTGCATAAGATGTCAAACTAGGAGATGATCACGGTTAAAAAAAAAGTAATTCCGGACGTGAGAAGGGCAAAATTGGAGAAATCGTTAAGATCTTTAAGCATAACAGTACAGTGATACGTGAAAGATATAAACCTCAAGACGAAGCACATGAAGAGCAGAGAAAGAGGGCTGAACCAGGGCAGATTATAAAGGTTTGCAAGCATCTCCCTTTTTCAAAATGCATTTTATATTTCCAAATGCTTTGTACAGTTTCTCATGCATGTATAGATATTCAATATATTTGTGTATGCCAGATTGAAGCAGCAGTTCATAGCTCAAATGTGATGCTTTATTCTAAAGAAAAGGAGGTAGCAAGCCGAGTCGGTCACAAAATACTAGAAGATGGAAGTCGTGTACGCTTACCTCATAAAAAACTGGGAAATCATTGACGATGCAGAGAATTGGAAGAAGCTTAAGGAAGCTAAAAGAAACAAAAGGTACTGAGTAGCTACCACTGCCTAGAAAATTCTACCTGTGAGCTTGACATGGATGTAATTGCTATTCCTATCGATGTACCATCCCTTGATTTTGGACAAAGCTATGTAGTAGAAATATTATGGATCTTCAGCCATTCATTTATGTTGTATTTAGAATATGGCCAAATACAAATAGTTTTGTTTCTTTTGAGAATTTATGATATTCGTTGATGCAAATGCATTTGACATTTGGAACCATTGTGACAATACTGTAATTAAAGAGTTTCGTTTTTGCAATTTATTATCATTGAAAATGAGCTTTGATGACTAATATGTGATGGTTTTTGTGTTTGCAAGCTTCCGTAACTTTTTTTTTTCTTTTTTCATTTTCATTTATATGACTAATTTAATCTATCCATTCTTCAAAAATTTTGAACCAATATCTTCACAAAGAAGAAATACATTTACTATTGATCACACTCTGATTGGGCTTTTTCTCATCCATTTATGTAAGACGGTTAGTGAACAAATGATCAATCTGGAACTTGTTTTGAATGCTGAGTGCGAGCTGTGATCATAATCTGGAATATTTAGCTGTGTTGATGGTAGAAATTTTCTATCTTCATAAAAAAAATGGTAGAAAATTTTCTGTTTCCCAATTCCAAATCAGTGAAAGTTTTCTGCAGAAAAGCGATTAACTTATATTATCTCCGTCTAATATTTCCCTTTTGACTTTCTTAAATTATATCCGTAAACATGTTCGTCAATGAAAAAATAATAATATTAAAAATGATTTTGTTTAGCGAGTAGAAATTGAAAAAAAAAAATTGCTTCTCCATTTTATTGTTGTATCCTCCACTATAAAAATGATTTGTGTGCATTAAAGAAAAAATAATTGTACAAGGTTATGTTTGTTTTTGTTATTTCAAGTACCGAAATATATAATGTTTTGATTTTTAAATCATGTGTAATTTCATATTTTAAGACGAAGATAGTATATTGATACTTACCCTACTAAAATTCACAAATCTCATATAGAATATAGTAATATGAATAATAAAATATATGATATAATATAATCATCAATAAGCAGTGTAGAATAAAAATAAAAATATAGTAAAAATACAATATTTTTTCTCTGTACATTATCTTTTTATCAGTAGTCGATAAAATAAAATCATAGTCCTAAAAGAGCAGCTAAGTTTCTTCGTAGAAATTGACACCGTATTTAATAAATTTTAAATTTAGTTTTTTTTTTTAACAAGATGTAACTTTAATAATATAATCTTTTCGGAAATAGTGAAATATAAAAAATATTTATTGACTATAATCTTACATTGGTTTGAATAACCGGGAGAAAAAAAGAACATGTATGTCGATTTCCAAACATTTTACTCATTTATATCTTCACATCTTTTTTATGTTGACACTAGATGGTCAAGTTTTTTTTTTTTCACTATTCTAAATAAATTAACCAATGCTCAATCTTAACATTTTACCTTGTTATTCGTAGCCTAGCTATATATATTTGAAGAAAATTGTTAAATTTCAAGTAAAATTGAAGATATTCAAGTTAAAATAGGGGAAAAAACAATGGAAGGAAAAAGATCAGAGAAATCATTTTTGATCATTTGTATACTAATTTTAAGATCACTTGTAGGAGATCAACCTGCAAACCTTCGCCGGAAAGAATACTGCGTCGTACTTTGCACGGCTCTATAGTGCTAGGACGGGTCCATGGCTCCCCGTTTGCCTTGCCGGTTGCATACTAACATTGCACCCAAATCCATGTTGTAGAAGAGGATAAACACATCCCAAAATGCATGCTCGAGTGTATAACATCGGCATACTACCCCAACAATAATATTTACACTCCTGATAATATAGATCAAGGTATTTTTTCTCTCCCTCTAAAAAATTAATCAATTGTCATTATATCTATTTATCCATTACTATATTCTATGGGCATTTAACTGATCCTCTTTTCTTAATTTTTGTTTTTGCAGTTTCTGATAAAGCGAAGATGTGTATGGATGATTGCAAGGATAATTTAGGACAACCATCTAGTGAATGATATATTATTATTATATAATATCGTTTCTAGATATATTAATGATCATTTATAAGCTTAATGAATAAAATCTTACTATTAATATCTCTATATCAATATTATACCCATTTAAATGCTTTGTTACATCATTGCTTCATTGTTATGAATTGTTTCATTTCAGATATGCACAAATTGATCAACTCCAAATACTCCTACGCGCAGAATGGTAAAAATTAATGCTATACTTGGTCGAACAAGGATTGATTATAAATTAACTATGTCCCAATTTCAGTTCTAGCTCTTTTGCTTACTAGTCGGGATCCCTTTCGTTGACGGTATTTTTTCCTTTTGAAACTATTTAAAGATATTATATATAATCATCGTATTATAATTTATAAAGGAATATTATATATAATCATAGTATCATAATTTATATTCTAGAAGTCCAATAATAATCAAAATATAGATACGAAAATGAAGGTTGAAGTAAAACTATCCAAATGAATATAAATCTATCCAAATTTAAAAATTAAAATGGTTAAATAAAACTATCTAAATGATCACGGTTCATCTCAAATTCCCCGAATACTTCTCCGAATACCACATTCATGGTCTTTCCCGCCACGACTCCCTCCTCTCACGGATCAACATCTTGAGCTCACCGGCAGCTTATGACCTCGAGATCACAACATAGAACCGTCCATGGAAGAATACCGACTCGCAGATACAACCCTCGCATGCCGGAGTGATCGGTCCTCGGCATTTTATTGATCGTCATCACGAACGAAAGTGCCAACGGGAATTGTCTCCAACAAGCAACAAGATTGTATATTCAAGTGATTGTATGTACATTGTTTTGCTCATCAATTGCACCACTCACGCTTGTTGTCGTTGTCAAGAACCATGTTCAAGTTGCTTTACACTTAATAACTTTTTGTTAAATGTTGTTGGTGGGTTGTGCAAAGACATGATATGCTTAGAGAAAAACAAATAGCTGATATTAGAGAAGGGTTTGAAAAGGGAAAATTTCTAGTGAAAAGGGAAAATCAAGAAACACTCTCAAGAGAAGTGGAGATACTCGTTGGAGCTCACATTATGGCTCATTGATAAGTTTAATTGAAATGTATGCTACTGTGAATTAATGTGCTTAAGAATATAAAGAAGATGAATCAAGTGCCGATCAAAGAGTCGATGCAAATGGCTTATTAGAGTTGATGGATATATTTGATTTTGTGTTCGAGTCTACATTTGATGAGAAAAGTGTTCGGAATTTCACATGAACTATCAAAAGCATTACTAAAGGAAAGATCAAGATATTTTGAATGCTATGAAGTTGGTTAGTATCTCTAAGAAACTAGCTACAAGATATGAGAGAAAGTGGATGGGACTCTCTTTTGGCTGAAGTGTCATCTTTTGTACGAGACATGATATTAGTATACCCGACATGGATAACAATTTTTTGCCTAATGGTAGAAAAAGGCATAGAGCTCCGGATGTTACAATTTTACACCATTATCGTGTAAATTATTCTATACTCTTATAGATATGCAACTACTAGAATTCAATGGCCGTTTTAATGAAGCAATACAGAATTATTTTGTTGTTTGGCTTGCTTAAATCCAGAGAACTTATTTTTAGCTTTCAAAAGGATAAGTTGTTTCGCTTTGCTAAGCTTCTATCTTATGGAGTTTTCTCAAACAAATTTGGTGGTTCTTGATAATCGGTTGGAGATTTATATCATTGATATGCGATGTAGTGATGAATTTCAAGGTTTGAAAGGACTTAACAGTCTTGCCCAAAAGCTTGTTGAAACTAAAAGAGACATTGTTTATCCATTAGTTTATCAACTTGTGAAGTTGGTATTGATTTTACCCATTGTCACGACTACGATAGAGATGGCATTTTCTCGAATGAAAATTGTGAAGAATCGATTACTGCAATCAAATGGGAGATGCATGGATGAATGACTGCTTGATTACTTATTAAAAATGATGTCTTGAACAATGTGGATAAAGAATTAATTCTTCAACGATTTCAGAAAATGAAACCTCGTCGTGGTCAATTTTAATAACTTAGTTTTTTTTATATATTTACAATTATTGTTGAAGATTGTCGATTATTTTCAACAATTGAATTTTTTATTATATATATTGTTGAACATGCTGAAATTATTTTTGACTCTAGTCCATATGCAGTGAAGCTAGTCAAAATAAAGGTGGTCGTTGTGATGTCTTCCAAAATGGCTCCTTTAATGCCCCGTAAGCCTTTTCTCTATGTTTATGAAAATTTTGTCTTTATCTGTTTGTTCAGTCTTGAATTACATGTGTATGGATTTTGTAACACCCCAAATATTAATCCGTTAGACATAAAATTTTTAATTAATATCATGCATACGTGCATTCATCATGTCATAAAGACGCACGATTAGAATTAGACGATATCGTGACATTACATGCATTTTTGTAGTGTTACGTTAAAAATATAATATATAATATGTGGGTCCCACGTGACTTAAAAAAAAGTCCACTCGATTCAGTCACTTATATATATATATATAGTATATGCTATAGATAGAATAGAAGACAGAAAGAAACAAAGAAAGGGTTGAAGTGGTGAATGAGTAATTTGGTGGGTAAAGGCTAAAGAGAAAGTAAGATTTCAGGATTTATAATTAAACAGAGCAGGGTTGATTAATTTGGAGCTGAATTTTAATTGCCGAGTTTCTAACTCTATTTTCTTGGTAATTCTGGTAAGTTTTTAACAGAATTTAAAATTTTGTGTTGTCAGCATGTGAACTACATAGCATGCCGTAAATTATTTTGTTGGTTGAGCTGATTAGATTAAAGTTTGGTTTGAATCATCTCTTTAGTTTAAAGTTATAAATTGATTCATAAAGTTTGTTTCGATTGGTTATTTAGAGATAAATATAATTAGATTTTCAAAGAGATACATGTATTAATTAAAGCACACATGCGACTTGACCATTTTCTCTCGTTTGAGTGTATAATTTGATTACACTTTTATTTTAAGTTAATTGCAGAAATTTAGCTAAAAAAAAAATGATAAATTAGAAATTAAAGAACATGTAAATTTACAGCCACATGAAAATAGATGTGTTGTTGAATTTCTCTTACTTGTAAATATGCTATTTGATTTGCATGCCTGACATATTTTGGTGGGAAATTATGCATCCATTTAAGTATGGTAAATTGATAAATGTCTATCTTTGAGTACATTTCGAAATCGAGTCGAACGTGCATTGAGAATCAATATTAGGATGCATTTCATGCATTCACGGCATTTCATATAGAATTATTGAGTTGATATTAATTATCGGGATTATTATAATAATATTAATATTATAGGTGACGGAGATCAAGCGGGTGACCGGACTTGAGTGGTCCCGATTTGTAGCATATTTTGGGGAGGTAAGTACCGTATATAAGATATTACGTAATATAACGGTTTTCTAATAAACCGTTGTCTTAAGTATTTCCTTAATGGTAATACTATATTATATGATTTGATTTGAAAAACTTGATTTTAATTATTATTTGAGAAAAATGCGTTATTGTCGAAATATGTTTGGAAATCAGCTTTGATTCACCTCGATTTGTGATATTCTATATGTATAATATCGAGATATGTTGGAAACTTGATTTGAGATCGCATTGATTTTTGAATCGTGAATTGACTTAAAAATGATTACTTTGAGAGATTTGAAACTTGATTGGATTGGCATATGTGTAGGATACGGCCGTATACCGAGTATTAGGACTATCTAGTTTTGGGTCCCGTCACTTGCTATCATTGAGGGTAGGGTGACCGATTCGTAACGATGACGGGCCCACGGTGAGGCCAAAGGTTGCGCACCTAAGCCAAAAGACGTGGTGGCGTATCGTTACTCGTACCTAGGCAAGTTCTAGGGAGCACGTGCCATGAAGATTAACCCATGATAAGCAATTTCGATTTTATTGGGATTTGAAATATAATTTATATTGTGATTTAATTAACTTATCATGGGATCGCGTTTTGATGAGTTACACTTTTGGAATTGATATCTTGGAAGTATTCAATATTCTTTCGATTATTTGACGAATTGATTTGTGATTTCACATATGGTTTCAAAACGGTTTTTATAACTGTTTTGGAGATTACTTGGGATTATAATTTATTAGACTATGGTTATATTGCTTAGTATACTATATTCGGTACTTACCGAGTGGCCCCCACTCACCCAAAAATATATATTTCTTTTCAGATTTTGCAGGACTAGGTTCCATACTCTAGACTCGTCTACTCGAGGACTTTCTCCAGGAGCTTAGGATCTTTCTTTTGGTATATCCCCTATGTACATTAGTCGTCTGGACTTGTAAATTATCCATGTAAACTTTTGAAATTAGTGTAACTCCGTGTTGGTAGAACTTGGTTGTATGACTTGCGATTTCTGGCTTGTGGGATTGTCATGGGCATAGATGTTATAATGCCGATTTTTGTT